>PVHX01024885.1:0-23258 GCA_004024805.1 Geosciurus inauris | reverse complement strand
ACTATGGCCTTCTCTTCCTGTACCCAACCCCTCCCCTTCCTGACCGGGTTTTCTTGAAATTCTCTAAGCACGGAATCTCCGGCGCCATTTCTCCCGACCCGCTCTGATGGACGGGGAAATGGTCCGAGGGCTCGCCTTCCAATAAAGCCTTGCCGAGTGGCTTAATTCATCTTCTCCTGGTCCTGTGAATTTTACACTTACTAAGGTGATATTTCTACTTCTGCCATGTATTTGAGAATTCACAGATGGGATACTTAATTTTAGGGTAGTCACAGGCAAGAATATTTTACCTGTAAGAGGGATAAAACATTAAAACAAATTAACATGAAAAAATGCAAGTCTTTTTTTCTAAGTCTTTAAACATAAGGTAGATACATTTTTGGATAATTCTTAGCTACAACTACTAGGCCAGAAAACTAACCAAGAGAGGAATGAGGAGACTAAGGCATACATTTTGCTATTGAGACTTCCTTGATTTAGTTTTTGCTGTAATATAATGGCTAAACATGTCTCTCCATAGGGTTATTCCTGATACCATCAAGCTCCTGCAGTTAGTTTCCTTGAAGATATTTAAGAATTTTGATGTTTATTTGCATTTAAAACTACAGTCTGGAAGTACACTTTCTCCTAACTGAAAATCCATGCAGAGTAGTATATCCTTTACTCTGCAATGTTATTTCCTCATTCCATCACTGCTATCCACTCCGGAGGTCCTACTCAACTGCTACCCCACTGAGAAGGCCTCTCCAATGTTGGCACCAACTGTTTCTTTTCTTTCTTTTTTTTTTTTTTATGAAATACTTTTTTTTTTTTTTAATATTTTTTTAGTTGTAGATGGACACAATGTCTTTATTTTATTGGTTTGTATGTGGTGCTGAGGATCGAACCCAGGGCCTCATGCATGCGAGGCAAGCGCTCTACTGCTGAGCTACAATCCCAGCCTGCACCAACTGTTTCTTACCACATCAGAATTACTTTCTTCTCTGTTTTCCTGTTACTCTCTCAAACTGTATGTCATAGTTAACTATGCTCATGTCTGTCTCCTCTAATAGACTGTGAACTTTTTCGTCTTTCTTTTCCTCTGAACCCAGACAGTATCTTGCACATAACGGGTGTACTGATGTTCAAAACATCACTATGTTTATTACCTCAAGTCTTGGCCATTGTCATCAGAAGCCACATCTTCCACATGCACCTGGTCACACTCCTGTTAAAAGACAAAACACTATTTCAGTCAGGGGCTGGGGGTAGAAGTGCTATCACCATGATATTATAAAGTGACCATGTATGATGGCAGGATAATGAAATACCTTCTGGTCTCTTATGTGTGGAGGATCACTCACACTTACCACCCCCCTTTGCTGCATAACTTCCTTTACAGCCTGATTGATACACAGCCCGCAGTCTTCATGACATCTTCCTTAACTATCCCATCTTCCATTTCTGCTCTTATCGCAATAGTTCATTTCTGTAGTTCATGAGGATAAGCACAAACTCTCTTACACTATCAGGTGTGCCTATGTCCTACACTAGACCATAAATCTTGTTAGGAAGAACCCACAAATTAAATACTCTTTGCATTCTTCTAGTTCAGTGACCTTATGTAGCATGTATGCAATTAATTTCTATAGATGAAACAGATGCTGGTAGAATATAGTACCAAAAGTGAGAATGACTGAAATTGAAATTTACAAATTCAAATGTAAGTTTAAGAAAAGGTCATCTAAGCCAATCTCATATTCTAAAAGGCAAGTAAAATGATCTTCTTAGGATAATACACCTAGTGAGTGGTAGAAAAGGACAAGAAAAAAATCTAGGTCTTTTGCTTCTAATCCAAGGCTCTTTCTACCAAGTGCATACTACTACTGACATAAAATGCCACCCATTGTCTAACTTAGTTGGTTGTACTCCTGACACCACTAGGGTACCTACGTTAGAATCCTCTGGGGAAGTTTTATAAAAATGCGTATTCTTGAGTCCATCCCAGAATTACTTGAATCAGAATTTCTGGGAGTGAGGTCTTAGAATCTCCATTTTTAAGAAGCTCCCCAGGTGATTCTTATGCCCCCTGAAATTGAGAATCACTGACCTGGGGGGACAGGAACACATTCAGGTCAAATTCTTCACAGAACTTTCAGTCCTGAGTGAGGACTATGTCTAGAAAATCATTATAAATACAATTTGGCAATAATTATTGGTACACAGTAGTTCTTCAATAAATGACTGCTGAATAAAAACTGTGCTGTCCTAATTTATCAACACATGAAGTTGAGGGAAAATTAAAGCATTACGGAGTTTAGATAAAAGCAGTGGAGTTTAGAGTCATATTAATTTTGTTGGGGTAGGGGGATTAAGGATTGAACTCAGGGGCACTCAACCACTGAGCCACATCCCCAGCTCTATTTTTGGTATTTTATTTGGAGAAAAGGTCTCACTGAATTGCTTAGCACCTTGCTGTTGCTGAGGCTGGTTTTGTACTCTCGATCCTGCTGCCTCAGCCTCCTGAACCGTTGGGATTACAGGTGTGGATTACTGTGCCTTGCTTAGAGTCATATTTTTATTTAATTTGCTGGAGAACTGTCTGTTGAATAGAACTAGATTGTATTTAAATAGAAGTAGAATTACTTTGTGTTTGTAAAATGTTATATTATTTTACTATAAAATCTTCACTATTCTTTAAAAACTAGGTAATACACATTGTACACATTTCAGAATTCAAACACACAAAGTGCAAAGTCTGGTCCCTCCTGTTTCCCAGTAACCCATTCCCTTAGACAGAATAGCTATTAGTTTCTTGTATAGGGTGACTGCTTAACTGTGGCATCTGTGCTCTTTCTACTATATCATATTTACCTCAAAGAGAACTCTAATATCAACATTTACCATTACTGTGAAGCTCTCAGTGTTTCCTAATTTTCCTGGTTCCTAACCATAAAATGATTCTGTATATCAAGCTTAACTTACACATGGATAATAAATGTGTAAAAATACAATGAGTAAAAGCAATCATTTACAGATTGGACAAATTAAGAGATTATCTTTTAAGAAGGTAAAATTGAAGAACAGTCAAAATATAACTGACAGTACAAATAATTAAGCCTATTATATATTATTTAATACTTATTAACAAACTGGTATATTGGTTTATATTTCAGGGTTTTGCCTGATTGGTTGGCATTTCCCTTAATATTGTATCACTTCCAAATATGCAAATGAAAATAAGAAATTTGAGCCAATAAAACTGAGGGAAAGAATAAAGACTGTAGGTTCAACTATGACATTCCTCTAAGACTATGTATGCCTGTGGCTGCTAGTCTGTCCAGCCTGACTCTGTATTACCTAGCCTGTCCATCCTTACCCTGTCTCAGCATGTACCTTCCAAATTCAATAGGCATAGGGTCTTAAAGTTATTGAACAAAACATCTCACTGAAGCACAGGAACAATTTTACATACTTACTTCTAAGTCATTGAAAAATAGATGGGTATCAGCCACTTCAAAAATCATTTCTTCCATTGTTAAACCTGAGCCAATCACTACCGTTGGGTCCTGGAAGACAGAAAGGGAAAAAACACTTGACTTGGTACTCATGTTCCTGGTTCTGATTTTCAAATATTTCAAAATTATTTTGGGTCAAGGCCAAAATAATACTTGAAGAACTACACTAGAAATAATACTTCAAAATAATACTTGAAGAACTGTTACAGACCTGTGTCTGTAACAGTTCTTCAAGTATTATTGATAATATTTTGCTGGATTTCTAAGAATGTGGGATTGTTCAATAAAGAGGACATGGGCAATTAGAAATTTCAAGACTTTAGTTTGTGGAAACTAGTATTTTCATAAAAGTAAAAGGAATACATTTTAAACAGAGAATATATTTAAAAAATTAACTCACTACTTTGCAGTCAAAACTGTATTTATAGGCAAGGCGCGGTGCTAAGCAACTCAGTGAGACCCTGTCTCTACATAAAAACATAAAATAGGGCTGGGGATGTGGCTCAGTGGTCGAGTGCCCCTGAGTTCAATCTCCAGTACCAAAAACAAAAAAACAAACAAACAAAAAAACTGTATTCATCGTTTCCTTTGGTGTTTTTTCCTCTACTTGAAAACAATCCACTTAAATTTTTTTGGAAATTCCCTATTCCAGACGAACTTCTAACTATTGTTAATATGAGATGCATTTATCTCTCCCTCAAAAGCCTACTGCCACACACACAATATAACATCAGCCATATGACAATTTCAATAATCAGAAAGTAAAGAAAGGTGGAAGAGTCAAAAATATTTACAGGAAAACCAAGGCAAGTTGCTTTAAGATGAACCATCAGTCCTTTACTGAGAGGTTGTATTTTAAAAGCCATCTTAGTAATATAACTTATGAGTTTATATCAGCTGGCCAGCCTAGATAGCACTTCTGGAAGAAACACTAGTGATGAGATAAAATAATTGTGAAAGAGCAAAGGAAGTAGATATTTTTACAAAATTTCTTCCCCAAAATTGAAAAATATGATTCTGAAGATAATTTAGCATAGAAATACAGTCCCAACCTTCACAAAACAGCTAATTATTCTGCTAAAATTGATGTTTACACTGAAGATTAAACAAATTAAGTTTTGTTAGGTATATTTATTATTTAAAAAGCATGCAATCTATTTTGGAAACATATTTTATCTGTTTAATTTATTGATGTCTAGCATTTATGTGGCTAAATGAAATGCTCAGTTTGGGTTATTAAAAGTGACTTAAGGTGCCGGGTGTGGTGGTGCATGCCTGAAATTCCAGCAACTTGGGAGGCCAAGGAAGAAGTAGTGTAAATGCAAGGCTAGCTTGGACAAACTAGCCAGTACCTGTTGCAAAATAAAAAAATTAGGAGTGTGAGATGTAGCTCAGTGGTAGAATACCCTTGTGCTCGATTCCCAAAACCCAAAACAAAACAAAACAACCATGTACCTGAAGGTTTAACAAATCACATCTCTGGAAACAGAATCCTGAGACTCTGTTTTGAGCCTCATTCCTATACATTAATCTTTATAAAATGCAACTTCAACTCAAAGAACTTCAGCTTTCAGCCTTAGTCCTAGGTCTAATATCTGGTTTTACCATCAACACTACTTGATCATGTAGCTTGCCTGGTACAAGCCATCTGGTGTAATTTTACATGAGAAGTTAAAAGCCAACAGGGGGGCCGAGGTTGTAGATCGGTGGTAGAGCGCTCACCTAGCATGTGTGAGGCACTGGGTTTGATTCTCAGCACCACATATAAATAAAATAAAGGTCCAGTGACAACTAAAAAATATTAAAAAAAAAAAAAAAGCCAACAGGGTAAGATGCATAGCACAAAAATATTTTCTGCTCATATAGTCAGAGGAGGAATAGTTATCATAAAAGAAAGACCACTCAAATTACCTTTCCATACTTCTGGGCATAGGATCCAGTAAGAAGGGAGTGGAAGATGATGATGGTTTCATCCAAGTCCCATAGGAATACCCGCTGAAAGAAGAAAACATAAAATATAATGAGTATCTTCCAATAACAATGGAATGAAATGAGAAACCAGTAATAGAAGGAAAATACTAAAATTCATAAATGGGAGGAAATTAAATAACACAATTTTAAATAATGAGAAGAAACTGTAAGTGGAATTAGAAAATACCTTGAGAGAAATGAAAACACAGACACAACATATTAAAACTATGAAACACAATGAAAGCAGTGCTGAAGGGATGTTATAACTGAAAGTACATACATTAAAAAAGAAGAGAGGGCTCGGAATGTAGCTCAGTGCTAGAGTGTATGCCTTGAAAATGCAAGGCCCCGGAATAAATCCCCAGCACCAAAAAGAAAAAGAATAATCTCAAATCTAAAACCACAGTGCACACCTTAGGGACTAGACAAAGAAGAGCAAACTAAGCCTAAAGCTAGTGGAAAGAAGTAAATAAAGTTAAAGTGGAAACCATTTAAATAGAAAAAGAATAGAGAATAGCCAACAAAACCAACAGTTAGATCTTTGAAAATATCTACAAAATTGACAATCTTTTAGCTAGACCGACTTAGACTGACTAAGAAAAAAACAGAATACGAAGATTACTAAAATCAGACATAAAAGGGGGGAACACTATTACTGATTTTACATTTATAGAAATAAAAAGGATAATAAGGGGACACTATGAAAAGTTGTATACCAGCAAACTAGGTAACCCAGATGAAACGGTCAAATTCCCAGAATACAGAACACAAAGTACTTAAACTAACTCAAGAAGAAACAGAAAATTTGATTAAGACATATAAATAGTAAGGAGATTGAATCAATTATTTAAAACATCCCAACAAAGAAAAGCCCGGGCCCTGATGGCTTCATTTGTGAATTATACGAAACATTTTAGTGGGATGGGGGCATAGCTTAGTGGTAGAGCATTTGCCTAGCAGGTACAAGGCCAGAGTTTAATCCCAGCACCACAAAAAGGAAAAAAAAAAAAAGATTAGATTTAACACCAATCTTCTTCAAACACTCCTAATTTATGTAATGAGACCAACATTACCCTGTCAGACTACACTTGTAAGAAAACTATAGAAATTTAAAAAATTTTATTCGTATGACAATTGATGCAAGAATCTTTTTAAAAAAAAAAAATTTTTTTTTTAGTTGTAGATGGACACAATGTCTTTATTTTATTGCTCTGTACTTGGTGCTGAGGATCGAACCCACGGCCTCACGCAGGCGAGGCAAGCGCTCTACCGCTGAGCTACAATCCCAGCCCCTGATGCAAAAATCTTTAACAAAATAATAGCAAACCAAAATCAGTAGCATTTAAAAATAATTACACATTGTGATCAAGTGGGATTAGTTCTTGATTCATTCAACATATAAAAATAATTGTAATATATTCACAGAAGATAAGAAAACATGATAATCTTTTTTTTAAATTTTATTTATTTTTTTAGTTGTAGGTGGACAGAATATCTTTATTTTATTTTTATGTGGTGCTGAGGATCGAACCCAGTGCCTCACGCATGCTAGGTGAGCACGCTACCACTGCGCCACAATCCCAGCCCAAACATGATAATCTTGATGATGCAGAAAATGAATTTAGCAAAATTCAACATCCTTTCATGAAGAAAACAATTCAGTAAACTAGGTGTTGAAGGGAATGCTTTCAATATGATAAAGGCCATGTATCAAAAATCCACAGCTAAGCCTAGCACGGTGGCGCATGACTGTAATCCCAGCACTTTGGGAGGCTGAGACAGGAGAATCACAAGTTCAAAGCCAGCCTCAGCAACGGCAATGCGCTAAGCAACTCGGTGAGACCCTGTCTCTATATAAAAAGATATAATATAGGGCTGGGGATGTGGCTCAGTGGTCGAGTGCCCCTGAGTTCAATCTCCGGTACCACAAAAAAAACAAACAAAAACCAAAAAACCCACAGCTAATATTATACTCAGTCATAAAAGACTAAAAGCTTTATCTATCGAATGAGGAATATGCCAGGATGCCTTTTCATCACTTTCATTCAACATAGTAATGAAAGTTCTATCTAGAGCAGAGCACTTTGGTAAGAAAAGGAAAAGAAAAAAAATAAATAAATAAGACATCCCAATTGCAAAAGATGAAATACAGTTATCTCTGTTTGCAGATGACAATCTTATCTGTAAAAAAAAACCCTAAGGAATACACAAAAAATTGAATCAAATCAACTGTATTTCTGTACATATGCAATAAATAATGAGAAAGGGGGGCTGGGATTGTGGCTCAGTGGTAGAGCGCTTGCTTTGCATGTGTGAGGCGCTGAGTTCGATCCTCAGCACCACATGAAAATAAATTAAAAAAATAAAGATATCGTGTCCAAAAAAAAAAAAAAAAAAAAGATATTGTGTCCATCTACAACTAAAAACAACTTAAAAAAAATAATGAGAAAAGGAAATTTAAAAAATAGTAAACAACATCAAAGAATAAAATACTTAGGAATAGATTTAACTAAGGAGGAAAAGACTTGTACTATAGATTGAAAACCATTAAGATATTGAAGGAAATTAAAGAAGACAACCAAATACTTGGGAAAGACATATGCTCACTGATGGGAAGACTTAATACTGTTAAGATGGCAATACTATACAAACCAATCTACAGTTTCAATGTGATCACTATCAAAATCACCATAGAGTTTTTAAACACACAGAAAAATTCATCCTAAAATTCCTATGGAATCTCAAGACCCCAAATAGTCAAAACACCCTTAAAAAAGAACAAAACTGAAGGATTCGTGCTTCCTAATTTTAAAACTTACTACAAAGCTTCAGTAGTCAAAACAGTATGGTGCTACCATGTGGACCAATAAAACAGAGATGAGGCTAATAATAAACTCTCACAAATTAAAATTTGACAAGGATCAAAAATCAAAAATCGGGCTGGGGTTGTAGCTCAGTGGTAGAGCGCTTGCCTTGCATGCGTGAGTCACTGGGTTCGATCCTCAGCATCACATAAAAATAAACAAATAAAATAAAGATATTGCGTCCATCTAAAAATAAAAAAAAAAATCAAAAAATCATCCAGTAGGGAAGGAAAGCTTTATTTATTTATTTATTTTATTTTGTAGTGCTGGGGATCAGACCCAGGTCCTCATATGTACTAGGCAAGTGCTCTACCACTGAGCTGCACCACTTCCAGCCCAGGAAGTCTTTTCAGGAGTGGTGCTGGAAAAACTGGACATCCATGTGCAAAAGTATAAAATTAGAACTTATATAAAATTAACTCAAAATAAATCAAAACACCTAAATTTAACAATAAACAATAAAAATCTTAAAAGAAAACAGATGTAAATCTTTATAAGCATGTATTCTTACATATTATGTGAAAAACACAGCAATGAAAGAAAAAAAATAGGACTTCACCAAAACTTTTGTGTTTCAAAGGACACAATCAAGAGAATAAAAAGACTGAGTAAAAAGTGTAACTTGGTGTAGAGTGTTTGCCTAGCATGCTCTGGGTCCTGGGTTTGATCCCTAGCACTGCAAATAAATCTCTCTCACACACACACATATACACAAATAACAACAAAGAAAGAAAAGAAAGAAAGAGCCCAATAGAATATGAGAAAATATTTTGGATTAATAATCTGGAGTATATTAACCCCACAGCAACAACAACAACAACAAATTTTAAAAATGGGCTGAGAGCCACGTGCCATGGAACATGCCTACAATACCCAGCTGCTGCAGAAGCTGAGGCAAGAGAATCACTTGAATCCATGGAGTTGGAGACCAGCCTCGGCAAAATAATGAGACTACACCTCAGGGTAGGGATGGAAAGGAGGGGAGTAGTTTAAGATTTGAATAGGCATTTCTCCAAAGAAAATATATAAATGACCAATAAGCACATGGAAAGATGCTAAGTATCATTAGACAACAGGGAAATGCAAATCAGAACTATAATGAGGTATCACTTCACATCCATTAGGATGGCTACTATCAAAAAAATGGGAAATAACAAGTGCGAGGAAGATGTAGATAAGCTGAACCTTTGTGAATTGCTGGTGGAAATGTAAAACTGTAGAAAAATATTGTGGTTCCTTAAAAAGCTGAAGATAGAATATGATCACAATTAACACTCCGATTAGTCTTTGTGTAATCCAAAAGAACCGAAAAGATAGACAAGAGAACTCAAATAGGTAACCGCACACGGTACTCAAAGAAGTACTGATAATAGCTCAAAGGTGAAAAATCCCAAGTGCCCTTCAACAGATGAATGGATACAACAAAAAGTGATATAATACACACACACACACACACACACACTCTACAATATTATTTGGCCATTTAAAGGAATGAAATTTTGATGCATGCTACAACATGGATGAACCGTAAAAGTGTTATGCTTAGTGAAATACTGCTGACACAAAAGAATAAATATTGTACAATTCCACTTACATGAGTTAACTAGAGTAAGTAAATTCATAGAAGCAGAAAATACAATGGGTAGTTGCAATGGGCAGGAGAAAGGGAGTATGGGGAGTTATGGCTTAATTGGTGTATAGATTTTGTCTAGAATCATGAAAAAGTTCTGGAAACACGTTGTGGTGATGGTTATACAATACTGGGAATGTATTTAATGACACCAAATTGTACACTTAAAAATAGTTAAAATAGTAAAATTTTACATCATGCATACTTCACTACAATTTTAAAAAATGAGCGAGTTCTCAGTTTTTCCTAAGAAATGTATCAGAATTTTAGTTTCTCTTTCATTTAGTTTCTCTTCCTTTGTCCCCACCCTAGGACTGAAAAAGACAATAGGCTCTAAACATCGCTTCAATTTACCTATGTCTTAGGGCACCTATCAATGGACTTATATTTAAATATATCTTTTCCCTTTATTAAATAATCACCTTTTAGAAAAATTAAAACAAAACTGCACTATTGTCAGAAATTTTTATATTGTTCTAGTCTTTTTTTTTTTTAATTTTTTAAGTTGTGGACAGACATAATATCTTTATTTCATTTATTTTTGCGTGGTGCTGAGGATCGAACCCAGTGCTTCACGCATGCTAGGCAAGCGCTCTACCACTGAGCCACAACCCCAGCCCTTGTTCTAGTCTTTTTAACAATGAAGTCAAACATATGTCCATAATAAAGTCCCATAGTGCTTACAGGCACAGAATAAATCAGTGCCAATGTCATTAAGAAGTTACCAGAGCTGTTTGTGTGTCTCACAGAAACTTGGGTTTGAAGCTCTCATTTTCCTTTTAGATTTCTAAATGGAGAACAGTATAACATCACTTGCAGCTCCCTCTGCTTTCTGAATAAGATGAACAGTTCCTTCTGTTCTCCTCTGGAATACAGAGAATCGTTTGTTCTTTCCATTAAAAATTACCTGGCTAACTAAATTCAGCAAAGCTTTTTCAATGCTTTGGTGAAAAGCATCTGAAAGTGATATGGTAAATTATGGACATGGAGAAACTTTTTTTCTTACCATTTTTCTAACTTACTTGGCCAATGCAGTTTTGCATGGGAATTAAAGGACACACAAAATACAACCACATTATCTCTGTGAGTTTCATAAATTTAAGAAGAAAAAAAAAAAGAAGGTAACTCAAATGAGTTTCTTCTCATACTTCCAATTCACTGTCTTGGGAAGAACTGGTATCAGCTTTCCTCTTGCCCCGGTTCTTGCCAGTCATGTTTTTCCTGGACTGATCATCAGCGTCTTTACTTGGTGTAGTCTGGGACAAAGGTGGGCTTGTAGAAGCATCTCCTGGAAAGGAAAAGTGGGACATATGCTGCCAGTAGTCACAGCCTATATAAACCAGAGTATAAAGAGAGAGGGCCAGCAGATTCTCTGCCTGATGAATCATAACTCAGGAATACAGTTTAGAAAACTAGACTTTATGTAAAGCAATCTGGGAATGTAGACCTAAGCATTAAAAACCTACAGTGGCTAACATCATAAAAAGAGTTATAGTCATGCTTTATATGCAAGCCTTCTGAGTTCCTCGAAGTTGTTTTTTGAGATAAATTCATACTGTGTTGCCCAGGCTAGTCTCAAATTGCCTTAGCATTGCAAGTGGCTGGGACTATAGGGATGGGCCAGTACACACAGCTCATCAAGTTACTTTGCCTCTCTCCCACCAAATGGCACAACTGACATTTTGGGCCAGTTAATTTTTTGTTGAGGGGGATATCTTGAACATTTTGGGGTATTTAATTAAGCAGTATCCCTGATCTCTACTCACTGGATGCCAGATCCTCAACCCAGTGTGACAACCAAAAATGTTTCCACATTGCCCAAATGTTCCCTGGGGGGCAAAATCATCTCTAGCTGAAAGCCTAGATCTACATAATAATTTATAATAAAATACAGAAGGCAGCAGGACATGTTACAACATTCTATAAGGATAAAATAAATTACAAGGGGGATAAAAAGATGGGGGAATTTGTGGAGGCTGAAAGAGGGTAAGAGTCAGAAATACAGTCTTTTCATTGTTAGTACTTTTCTGTTCTTAGCATCAGGCAGACATCAGCCACCCATGATTCAGCATAGCCTGCTCCCGAAGTTTAAATATTCACTTGGGAGAGAAAGCCAAGAGCATAGTGAAAGCAGCTGACATCAGAACAAAATCATCTTCACCATCACCTGAAAACACCCATTGATTAAGTGCCCTTAAGCCAGTTTTCTGATACTTACCAGAGGAAAGTCTCTGGGCTGCTGGCGCAGGTACCATGACACTAGGTTTCTCCGCCTGGTATGTGGTAGTTGCTAATGTGGTACTCTCAGCATCGCTATTTGTCTGGCCTGTGACTCCAAAGCTGGAGCTGGGGTAGCAGGTCTGATACTGATTCTGACCAAGAATAGTATAGGTGGGATAGTCCTGTAGGCCAAAGGGAATGAAGGAGGAAACCAAGACTGTTAGAAAGAGCATTCATTGCTGGGTGTGGTGGCGCACACCTGTAATCCTGGCAATCTGGAAGGCTGAGGCAGGAGAATTGCAAGTTCAAAACCAGCCTCAGCAAGTTGGCGAGGCCCTGAGCAACTTAGTGAGACCCTGTCTCAAAATAAAACATAAAAAAGGGCTGGAGAATGTGGCTCAGTGGTTAAGCACCTTTGGATTCAATTCCTGATACCAAAAAGCCCCCCACATATATTAATTTCAACACAAAGGTTTCTTCTCCCTCTTATTCATAATGATTTTCCTAAAACATTAATTTGACTTCTCATTTACTTATCTAGCAGTCAGTCTCTCCAACGAAAACAGTGACTTTCAAAATGCATTCTCTACAAACATGAGACCAGAAGAAAGGTTTCAAGAGCTATCTTTGGGATAAGGAAGGCTGAGAGGGAAGGTTCCCATGTACACTTATACACATACACACAATGTCCTTTTTTCTACTCTAAACAAACTTCCCCCCAATTTTATGTACTGAATTCTGCATACAAATTTTAAAGGAAAATATCTACTCTTTAACAAGTTTATAAACCATCGCATTAAATGGTAGTGCTTCTAAGGACAAATGAACCTTAGAAAAAGTATGTACACTAAAGTTTTCTATTTTAAAACTGATAATCTCTTCTTTTTTTTTAAATATTTATTTTTTAGTTGTAGGTGGACACAATAGCTTTATTTTATTTTTATGTGGTGCTGAGGATCGAACCCAGTGCCTCCCGCGTGCTAGGCGAGCACGCTACCACTGCACCATAACCCCAGCCCCTGACAATCTCTTCTTAAAGTTTTCTTTAAAAAAAATGAAGTTTCCCTAAAATATTGGGAGGAAACTTTTGGTCATTTGACAAACACATATACACCAAAATATATCCAACTATACAATTTAAATGTGTATAGTTTGTTGATGTCCATTATATCTTTTTTTTTTAAATTTTTTTTAGATATTGATGGATCTTTATTTTATTCATTTATTATTTATACGTGGTGCTGAGGATCGAACCCAGTGCCTCACACATGCTAGGCAAGCGCTCTACCACTGCGCTACAGCCCCAGCCCCTGTCCATTATATCTTAATAGAGCTGTAAAATAAAACCGAGTGTGACACACTTTCAAAAAATTCCACTGACACTGGTATTAGTGACAAGTAGGAAGACACTAGTTGACCAAACTAATTCTTTTTTTTTCCCCATCTTTCTTATCTTTTTTTCCCTCCTGCCTTAGTTACGGGAATTACAGGTCTATGTTACTGTGCCCAGTTATGACTTTGATTCTTTGGCAATAATATATAGTTTATGTGAATCAGAAAATGGGGACTCTCTGGGGCTGGAGCTGTGGCTCAGTGGTAGAACGCTTGCCTCGCACATATGAAGCACTGGGTTCGATCCTCAGCACCACATACAAATAAATAAAATAAAGGTACTGTGTCCATCTACAACAAAAAAATATTAAAAAGAAAAGAAAATGAGGACTCTCAAATTCAAACCAACAGTCAAAACAAGAAAAGATTTGAGCAGATGAGTAACTTCATAAATCATGGCATTTGCAAAAAATTTAATCGGACAGTGTTTTAGAGAATGGACAAGCACAGGGGAAACAAGCTGGAGATGAAATAAGCATTTAACCACAGTAATTCAGGTTTAAAGGGGGGGAAAAACCAAAGTAACAGAAATGATGGCAAAATAAAAAGGGGAAAATTTGAGAAATGGCGGAATTAGGGAAAGGTAGGAGAAACAAAATGAAAATCGACCAGTATGGTTTATTAAGGAAAAATATGGTGCCACTGACAAGAATTCAGAAGTATTAAGAAAAAGTGGTTATGGCTGGGATTGTGGCTCAGCGGTAGAGCGCTTGCCTCGCATGCGTGAGGCCCTGGGTTCGATCCTCAGCACCACATACAAAGCAATAAAATAAAGACATTGTGTCCATCTACAACTAAAAAAATATTTAAAAAAAAAAAAAAAAGAAAGAAAAAGTGGTTATGGGCTGGGATTGTAGCTCAGTGGCAAAGCACTTGCCTCGCATGTGTGAGTCACTGGGTTCGATCCTCAGGACCACATAAAAATAAATAAATAAAATAAAGATGATGTGGCCATCTACAACTAAAAAAATATATAAAAAAAGAAAAAAGAAAAAAAGTGGTTATATTTCTGGAAGAAAAGGAGACAGAAGAAAGGTTAGAACAAAGGTCTGTTTCTAGATATGCTGAACTTAGGGAAATAGCAGGACATGAAAGAAAAAGCAACCACCAATCAGCTGGAAGCCTGTAAACATCATGTGGCTCAGAGTCTTCATCTTAGAGACAGTTTATGAGTATAGTTAAACACTCTTGAGGGTGAAATTATTAAATGCAGAAAAACTAAATAGAGATGATTCATTTTAGAAGATAGAATCAAAAAGAAGAGATGTGAATGTCTAGGGATGTAGCTCAGTGGTGGAGCACTTGCTAGCATCATGTGCCAGGCCCTGCAATTGATCCTCAGCACCACAAAAAAGAGACAGGATAGGGAAGGGAGAGGGAGAGAAGAGGAGAAGAGAAGAGAAGAACAGTTCCTATGAGAGTGTTAGGTACAAAATCAGAAACTCAATATTTGTGGACTAAAAGAAAGAACAAATGCAAGGACAGTGGAACACAGAAAATGAACCAGAAGAGTAATGTTAATTATGGGCAGAAAAAGGTTCACAGAAGTGGTAATATTATACAGAGAAAAGCAACACAAAAATAAAACAACAACAACAAACCCTCTAAAACACTGAAGATGTTACCAACAATCTTCTAAGCAGAGTTAATGTCAACAGTGATCAAGACCAGACCACAAACAATTCACAAAGAAGTGAGTGTCGTGCCTTTTTCTAGGCTTTTGGGGAATACGTAAGTGAACAAAATAGAAAAATAAATCCTAGCCTTCAGCAGGGAGCTTACATTGGGGAAAGGTTAAGAGGTAAAAGCACATACAACAGATAAAGCAACAGATATAACCATATTCTAGAGAGGCTTAGTAGAGAACAAGACGGCAGCCTAAAAAGCCATCTAGGGTTCAGTTCTGAGGGCATCCAGAAAAAGGGTTCCATAACCCATATTATTTCTGGTTGTTTCTTAGATGGGCAAACTGACCAGGGAAAGAAGAGAAGAGCAAACTAGATGAACTACACTGTACCTGGTTTGAGATGCTGGCAACTGCTGCTGCTGGAATATTGGCAATTGTGGATGAAGTGGATATCAGGCTGGCATTTGTGCTTGAAGCTATAAAATTAAGAGTTTAAGAGATATTAGTTAAAGATACATGTAAAAGTCTAGAAGACATTAAAAAATACATGGTCTTAAGTGAACACATCTACAAGGAGATAAGGAACAAAATTACCAACAGAAACAAATGCTCATTTTGCTTTTTTGCATGTCATACCTCAATTTAGACTTGATTAGAAACAAAACACTTCAAAGGTCTTTCTGTTTCAACTTGAGTCTTCAACTCTTCCTACTAAAGTCCTAGAAGGATACATACACATTTCACAGCTCAAACTAAGGATACCAATGCAATCAGAACTAACCCAAATCATTCCACTTCATCTTCTCTAGAAGCTGAAAAGACTCACCTGCAATGTGACCTACTGACCATCAGCGGGACTCTGGTAAATCCTACACTGTGATATTATCATTTACTGTCACTTGCCTCAAATCATGCCTTTCCTGATGCAAGATAATTATTCTGAGAAACAATGCTGGTTCTCCATATTCTAAAGTGCTTGGAAATTACTTCTTGAGCTCTACTCAAATAATGGATTATTGATGAGGAACAAAAAGCACCATGATCTGGCATTTAGAGACTTTATCAATGAACATACAAAAACTCAGACAATATTAAACATATTCTGGTTAGGAGAAATGTACTTGGTAAACTACTTGGGCTGGCTGTCTTAAGACAAGGAATTTGGATTGAGTTTTACATTTTTCGAACACAGATTCCATCAGGGATTTAGAATTCCTCAGTGACTAGTAAATAACACAAAGAATTTTGTCAATGTAATGATATGAGGTAATAGTTTTGAACTCTTCTCTTTCATTTATCTTAAACACACATGATTTCTGCTATAGTCACAAGTAACCCAAGGGCCCACCATTGGGTAGGGCTAACTGACTACCAACTCCATTAGGAGCAGTCAATAAGAAAACCTTTAAGAACAGGACTGGAGCCAGGTGTGGTGGTGCACGTTTATAATCCCAATGGCTTGGGAGGCTGAGGCAGGAGGAATGCAAGTTGGAGGTCAGCCTCAGCAATTTAGTGAAGCCCTAAACAACTTAGCGAGACCCTGTCTCAAAATAAAAAACAAAAAAGGGCTAGGGGTATATCTCAATGGTTATGTGCCCCTGGGTTCAATCCTTGGTACCAAAACCAAAACAAAAATAAAAATAAAAACCAACCAACCAACCAACCAGGACTGGAGGAGAAAATAAAGGGGAAAGCACACTGGTCAAAATCAGAGAAGTTTCATCCCTTTCCCTGAGGATACTCTGCTTAGAAGACAGCCTAGAAGAGATTACAATCAGTACTGCTATTGTTGCAACCCCAGCTTTCAGAAGAACCTGGGACAAAGGAGTTAAAGTAACTTATTCAAAGTTACAAAGCTAGTAGCAGATAATCAAGATGACAACTTGGATCTTCCAATTCTTCATGTAGCACTTTTTCCTCAGTCACTGGCTAAGCTAGGGATTAGATTTCCTGCCTATCCAGGGTGACTTTCTTTTCTATAGTACTCTTGGCCCTCGGGGTAATAAAGGACTCTTAAGGGCCTAATTTCTTAAACACAACAACAAAATGAAATAAATTTTATAACCTTACAAATGGTATCTTCTTCCCATCAATATTCACCTTTTCTACTGTGGCTTCCCCCATTCTTTTTCCTAAGATGAAGTATCAGAAAATGAGTTTGTACAATGAATCAAAATGCATTCTGCTGTCATATATACCTAATTAGAATAAATAAATAAATTAATTAATTAAAGAAGTATATGATTTCATAAATAGTTTTAATCCTTCTTCTGGGAAAATATTTTTGACTAGTTTACAGATTCTGTTACCAGGACATTATTCTAGGATGTCTACAATAAAACAAACTCAACACAGGTGACTTAGGGTGAGGGAGAAAATAAAAAACTTGTTTCTCTCTCCCAGTAAAGTCCATTTCTAGATCAATTTTCCTTTGCCCCTGGGTCTGGCATATACTCCTCCTTTTCTCACATTGATCTTTAATTCTGTTCAATCTTCTCAATAATTTACTAATGATTGAAGGTGAAACTAATTATGCCTGATATACATGTGAAGGAAATGTAATCTAACAAAGTGGTTTTAGAAATTTAACAATCTTCAGCTGGGCATGGTGGCACACGCCTGTCATCCCAGAGGCCCAGGAAGCTGAGGCAGGAGGACTGCAAGTTAAAAGCCAGCCTCAGCAATTTAGCCAGGCTCTAAGCAATTCTGTGAAATCCAGTTTCTAAATATAAACATAAAAAAGGGCTGGGGATGTGGCTTGGTGGTTAAGCGCCCCTGGGTTCAATCCCCAGTTACCACCACCACCACCATCCCCTCAAAAAAAAGAAAAAAGAAAGAAATTAAACAATCTTCAGATCACTCAGTAAACTGGGCTGGTGGTGAAAAGGAGACATTACAAACAATTGGCCATATACTCTATTATTCTTGCTAGGAATCTTAGTAACTTGATTTGCTAGTTGATAAGTATCTACGTTTTAAACAAGTACCATGCTACAAATCACAAATTTCTCCCAACAATAATGGCTTAGGGGATCCTGGCCTGCTAACCTAGAAAGTAGAAAGTTCATAGGGTCCAATCACATTTTTCTTCTCAAACACAACCAAATCATTTCTAACATGTGTCATTCATTTATTCAGAAAAACAGTAAGTATATCAGGATCTATTATGTGCTAGAAACTGTTCCAGCCACTAAGAAAATAGTGAGCAAGACAAAGTCCTGGACCTCATGGCATTTAAATTCTAGTGAGGAAACTTAGTCAATAATTAAGTAACACCTTTTAGTCTCTGTAACTATCACTGAACTCATATTAAACTCATCTAAAAGTGTGCATAACTACTGTATGTCCTATGCCATATATAATAATAACTAAAAATCCAGGAATTTTCAAAAAATGTACTGATTATTCCACATATATATATATTTGTATGTATATATAGATAAATAAAAAATATGCTGGTCTCCACACAAAAAAATAAGGTTAAAAAACAAAAGCAGCAACAACAAAATATGTAACAAAGTACAAAGTTAGAGAATCAAAAATGTAAGTGGTAGCTATTATTATTATTATTATAATACCTAAAGGCTGTTAGAATTCTAAATGCCAATGAATTGCTCCTGACAATGGAGCCGCAAAATCAGAAAGACAAAGCTTCTAAGAACCATGCCCCATTACGTAGACTGGTGAATAGCACAGCAGAATTAAATGATACAGTCCCAAAGTCGGAAGGTTAACCCAAGGGGTAATGGTACATAAAAGTTTAAGATTTAGTTTTTACCCACTGTCTAATTTTATGACATGTCACTCCATCTACCTTGCTCCCGCTTTCTCTGAGTTACTCAAAACAAACAAGGTCTTTATCATTCCAGGAGCTCTGCAATAGTGTTCTCTGTCTTGACGGTTCTCCACTCCAGTCTTCCTGGCATGATGGTGCTTCTTCTCAGCATGTCTCTCTTCCTCAGATGCTCTCTCTGACCATTTTATTAAAACAAATCCTTGGGCTGGGGTTGTAACTCAGTGGTAGAGCACTTGCCTAGCATGTGTGAGGCACTGGGTTCAATCCCTAGCACCACATAAAAATCAATACATAAAATAAAGGTTAAAAAAAAAAGTTGTAAAAAAAAAAATGGGGCTGAGGTTGTGGCTCAGTGGCAGAGTGTTTGCCTCGCACGTGTGAGGCACTGGGTTCAATCCTCAGCACCAAATAAAAATAAGTAAACCAAATAAAGACACTGTGTCCATATATAACTAAAAAATATTTTTTAAAAAAGTTTTTTCTTGTTTTCCCAGTCATAGCAATCTATTTTGTTTTTCTTTCAGAGCACTTTCCAATCTTATTTATTTATGTAATTGCTTGTTTTTTTTTCTCCCCCTACTAGACTATAAGTTCCACAAAAGACAGAGTAACTTATTTGATTACCTTTAGCACCTAGCAAGGCACCTGGCATATGGTAGATGACACTCGATACACAGTTGTAGGATGCACAGGTATCTTGCATGCTCTAGGTGTGAGGGGCAAAACCACACTATTTTCTGCTAGTTGGGTGGATTACTAAAAGTTACTTTCAGTATATGACCAACATGCCTGACCGAAAACTCATCCAATTCCTTTGGGACATAGTAAAAACTGTGCATATTTGATTAAAACTTATTGTCTAAGTGGGTTGTTTATTCACTCATTTATCAGATACTTACTGAGTGCAAGTACTGTTTCATGTGCGTGAGCTGCATCAATGTACAAAACAAAGAAATCTGTCCACAAAGAGCTTAGTAAATCAAAGTATTCCTAATCAAGGTTTCTTATGTTTGGAGTAGAGATTTAAAGCAGCAAGAGAGTCTGGAACAATTTATGTGATAATGGATTAAAGCTAGACAATTCATGATTAATGTAACATAGATATAGACTATTACATATACAAATATTTTTACATACGTGTACTTACATGGGTTAGTATACATACATAGATTTCTCTCTCTGTTAACTGAAAGAATCTCAAAGAAACGACACCAAACCAGGTGGAGTGGCACACTCCTATAATCCCAGCAACTTGGGAAGCCAAGGTAGGAAGACTGCAAGTTTGAGGCCAGCCTGGGCAACTTAGTGAGACCCTCAGCAATTCAGTGAGACCCTATCTCAAAATAAAACAAGAAAAGGGCTGGAGATGTAGCTCAGTGGTAGACCCACCCTAGGTTCAATCCCTAGTACCACAACAACAAAAGGAGAAGAAAAAAAAAAAGACATCTGATATTCCAGTAGCAATAAACATCCCTCATGCCTGTATCTTGGTTTCTAACACCATCCTCTCTAATAAGAGGAATCAGGAGTCCTTGGAGAAATGGTTGATTATAGGACTTGGACAGGTAATATACAAGATGAGACTAGAGCATCTCATAATGCCAGAAATTAAGGAAGTACTGAAAACAGAAACCAAAAATATGGGGGTATGTAAAAAGGCATAGTAAAAGTATTCCTAGTGGTCAAGCTGAAACAAGAAAATACATAATGTAGTATTGGATTATAACCCCAAATTTAAAATAAATATCTAGGAGTGAATAAACAAACAACTGAATAAATGGGAGAGAAGAAACAAATCTCTTGTGCAAAAGAACTTCAAACGAATTATGTAGATGCCCTGTCCTAAAAAAGGAGACGAAGCACGATACCTTAAGTGTGGATGTGGAGACTTCTAGCTGAAGAAAAACTATGGAAATGGGAGAAAAATGACTAACTTTACACTGGAGAAACCTGACAAACACTACTTTTGATCAACATCAACAGTCATAAATCATGGGGATAGTATGTACACTTCACATGTGATGGAAAAGCATTTGACCTCTGTGGCCTTTCTCCAAAAAATCTATAACCTCAGTCTAATCATGAGAAAAATACCAGACAAATTGCAGTAAAGGGGTATCTTACAATATGCATGACCAGTATTCCTCAACACTCTCAAGGTCATCAAAAACAAGTAAAGTCTGAGAAACCGCAATGTCTAGAGGAACCTAAATGTACTGTGGTATCCTAGTGAGATCTTGGAACAGAAAAAGAACATCAGGTAAAAATTAAGGAAATCTGAATAAACTATATACTTAACTGGTTCTTTAACTGTAACAAATATAATATATTAATATAAGGTGTTGATAATAGGGGAAAGTGTTTGCAGGGTATGTGAGAAATACATGAAAACCTCAGCACTATCTGTTCGATTTTCTGTACATCTAAAACTATTCTAAAAATAAAAGTCTATTAATAAAAACAAAACAAAAACTCCCAGTCAAAGAAAACTACTGTGAATAGTTACCAACAATAGTAAAGCCTAAAGACATTTAATAAAAGTTAAAATTAATTTTGAAACATCTTAATTTTGGCACTTGAATATTATTGAATTAGTTAAGCCACCTCAACTGAAGAAAATGACTAAAGACAGGGCCATGTGGGTACCAGACACTTTAGGAAAAGACTAATACAAAAAGTCCGAACTGGGGGCTGGGATTGTAGCTCAGCGGTAGAGCGCTTGCCTCGCATGCGTGAGGCCCTGGGTCCGATCCTCAGCACCACACACAAGGCAATAAAATAAAGACACTGTGTCCATCTACAACTAAAAAAAAAAAGTATATAAAAAAAAAAAAGTCCAATCTGACTACTACCCTGGGGATCACGAGGGAAAATAAGAAGTCAGATCTATTTATTCAAAGAAATTTTTTTTTTTTTGGGGGGGTGGTACTGGGATTAAACTCAGGGCCTTGTGCATGCAAGGCAGGCACTCTACCAACTGAGGTATACCCCCAGGCCTTATTCAAAGGATTTTTCTAAGCATACAAGTGCTGTCCTTTCTCACAATGGTACTATTGAGGTATAAACTTAAGAAAAGGTTTTGATTAGAGTTAATCAAGCCAGAAGAGGTATTTGACTTTGAGATAATGTCCCTAATTTCCCCAGGGAAGATGGGTCACTGTCAATGCTTTGGGACAGGATGAGTGGATATTGCTATTTTGACCACTTTTAACAAAATTGAGCCAGGGGTGGTAAGCAACACAGGAACTGAGACGCAAGGATTACAAGTTCGAGGCCAGCCTCAGCAACTTAGTGAAATCCTCAACAACATAGAGAGAGACCCTACCTCAAAAAAAAAGAAAAAAAAAAAGAATTGGGAATGTAGCTCAGTGGCAAAGAATCCCCTGGGCTCAATCCCCACACCAAAAAATAAAAATTATAAGTTGATATACGTACTTGTCTTTATTCTATTGAATGACTGAGTAGTTATTTAGATGGAAAGCAGCAACCCCGGACAACTACCCTTCATTACCATGCTAAAGTAAAGGTGAGGTGGGGAGAGGTGGGAGACAGTGATAATGAGGAACCCAGGCAATTCAAATCCACCAATAATATCCATATTTCTTTTTAGCCAATGGTTTTTCTACCAACTTTTCCTTCAGAATAAATGGCAAAAATCGACAGCCTGATAGTTAATTTCTGCCTTATTTTCTACCCTGTGCTCAAGTGTTAATAAACAAAAACATGGGTCAGTAAGTTAACCAAAACCTGGAGAGAAAAATAAATTTGTATTATCCATTAGTACAGATTTTCAAATATGGAAGAGTTGATATTGATACCATGATTTCAATACTGAAAATCCAACAACTGCATTCATGATTTGGGATCAGAATACCCAACTTATATCCTGACTTACTTACTCTATGACTTTGGACAAGATACTTAGCTTTTCTGTGCCTCAGGTTCTCCATCTACAAAATGGGGTTAACAGTATTTCCTTATTGTGTTGTTTTAAAGATTATATGAGGGGCTGGGATTGTGGCTCAGTGGTAGAGTGCTTGCCTCACATGCGTGAGGCACTGGGTTCGATCCTCAGCACCACATAAAAATAAACAAATAAAGATATTGTGTCCATCTACAACTAAAAAAAATTAAAAAAAAAAAAAAAGATTATATGAGTAAGTTGGGCATGGTGGCACATTCAGGTTGAGGCAGAAAGACAGCAAGTCCCAAGCTAGCCCGGACAATTTAGTGAGATCTTATCTTTAAAAAGGGATCAGAG
>PVHX01024884.1:0-23268 GCA_004024805.1 Geosciurus inauris | reverse complement strand
TTTCTCCTGTTAATTTGCCAGATGTCAGTTTATTTAATAAACTCAATTATCAGCCCCTCAGAGTGTAAAGTCTTCCCTCCTCTAGAAAGAGAAAATGACTCCCTCATTGCAGCTGTATGCTTTGAAAATTAAATTTTACTGTTGTTGCTGCCTGCATCTGGGCAGTTAAGACCAAAGACAAGTCGAGAGAGAGAGAGAGAGAGGAGAGAGAGAGAGTGAGCTTGTGCATACAAAACTGAAGGGGATACAAAAGAGAAAGGGGTTGAAAGACAAATTGGGGGGAAGGGAGGGAACCAGTTTCACCCCTCTACCAGGAACCAGCTCCTATGATAATTAACCCATTTCCACAATAACAATGTTAATCCATTCACAGGGCACAGCCCTCTGGATCTAATTACCTTTTAAAGGCCTCACCTCTCAACATGGTTGCACTGAGGTTTAGATTTCTAACCCAGGAAATTTGGGGATATTATTTAAACCAGAGCAACAAGCATTAAAGAAAGGAGCATTTCCTGCAGGGAGGGTTAAATTAATAAATCCAGCTGAACTAAATTTTGATTCGTAGTCCTACCTCATCCCCAAATCCAGCAGGTTGATGCTTGGGAACTAGATGTGATCTGTTAACAGAGAAATTGAGAAGCTACCTTTTTTAACATATCTAATTATGATGTGATTTCTCACCCACCCATATAATCAAACTTAGGTGGTGACTGCATGTCTGTTTAATTGATGAAATAGTCTAAGGGCTGGCAAAAGGAGACCGTGAAATGACATGTGAGATCATACTGATATGCAAATCTTTTCTCAAAAGGAAATTTTTGCTTATTCTTATGCTTGCTACAAGGAACAGAGGCAGTAAGCTTTCAATGTCTGTCTACCTTGTACCCCCACAGAGAGACAGAGCTTTGAATCAGTGTCCAGGTCAGCTCAGCATCTTGAGTTATTTTAAGCCATGATCTGAAATGACTTTGCTTTAGAAGAACAGTGAGTCAACTTCCAGTGTTTCCTATTTTGAGAGATCCCAGGTTTATATTAACCAACAGAAGAATTAGCATTCAATTTATATTGGCTTATTTGCTGGGGTTTGCAGATTGCTATAAAGACTAGAAGACACTAAATGAAACAAGAACAGTTTAACCAAGTGATCACCACACTGAAGGAAAGCTATCTAAAACAAAAGCCCTTGCACTTTCTCAAGAAGATAAGCCTGTGGTAAGAAAGCAGAGGAAATCATTTTTACTTGAACAGGCAAAGAAAATAAAAAGCATCTCCCATTCCTTTTCAATAAATTTTACCTCATTAATTCAAACAGCAACTATATACCTGAAGAGTGCTATATACATGAGTGCTATTATTTATTCAATGTACAGATAATTCTTCATGAGCACATAGATAACCAACCCCCTTGCTATGGCTTTGTGGTATCTCCAGAGGTAAGGAAATACTTCTATGACATTTTTGAAAAAAAAAAAAATCATTTCTAACATTTTTTCTAATTAGTATCTAAACATCTATCCATTTGTAATGTGTTAAAATTAAAATTAAATTGCTATGAAACACTTTAATAGGTTAAAATTGTCATTTTTACTTGTAGCAAGTTTTTGATAAATAATTCATAGGTATACAATAACTTCTTAAGATCTCATGTCATTCTTACTTCTAAATATGAACAGTATATGCTTTTCTGTACATATTCAAAAGTTTTTTACAATGGGTCTGGTAAAGGTGAAAACAATTTGTAACTAACATTTAATAGAAATAATGGAAGCAGGTAGAGAAGGGTCCTCTACTTTGAACATAATCGGTTACTGATTGATAACGGTGAGGAATTAATGAGGTAAATTAGAACAGCAGTCTCAACTTTCTAAGTATTTTTAGATGCTTCTAAGACCACTGGTCCACAGATCATCCTCAAAAAATTAAACGCCAATTTGTTACCAATTCAGCGTTATTTTTGTAAACTTGCTACTCAGATTCAAATTTTATTTGAGAGATGAGGTGAATCCAAATCTGTCATTTCAATAAATGTCTCAATCTATTTTAATGAGCAGAAATATAATACATATTAGCAGAGATGAATGTGGAAACAAAATACAAAGCACTAGTCATCACAATGGCACAGCAGGAAGCCACTGGACAGCAACCAAAAGATCACATGAATGAATGAACTTGCAAGGGAGGAATTTGAACATGAACCCTAAATTCAATTACAGGCAAAGGACTACTAAATGATAAAGACAAATAAATAGGATGGAGTGGGGGTCAGGAAAAGAAGGAGAAACCTTGAAGATAGGCAGATAGGTGAAGGAAGCTGGTCAGTTCACTTATGCATTCATTCACTGAGTGAATCCGTGCTTATTAAGAATAAGCTTTATAGGCTGGAGTTGTGGCTCAGTGGTAGAGTGCTTGCCTAGCATGTGTGAGGCACTGGGTTTGATTCTCAGCACCAAATATAAGTAAATAAAATAAAGGTCCATCGACAACTAAAAAAAAAAAAGAATAAGCTTTGTGGAAGGTTACCTGGGACAAAAAATACAAGGAACAGAAGGGAAGAAGGACAAAAGGATAACCAGTTTTAACCAAGAATTATAAATTTTGCACACTGCGAAAGTGACCCTAGAGATAACCTTACTCAGTTCATTTGTTGCACACAAGAGAGATGATTGACAGGTGTGCTCTTGTAGAAAAATGGAAGAGAAGTTACAGGAAAGTCTGGGAAATACTGAATGGAAGCAAGGCCTGGAACCCACACACTGACAGACTATTAGTTGAACTTGACTCCATGAGGGCATAGGAAAGAATCTGAGGGCAGCAGTTGACCACAACCCAACATATCAACCTTCTGGAACTCAGAAGACAGGCAGCCCAACACACAGATGTAACACAAACACTGATGTCATTCCAATATTTCCACAGACAAAGGTAAATGGTCCCTGTGGATCCTTTACCTATACCTATTCAACCAGCAGGAAAACCCTGCACCTTTTCTAACCCTGCAAGAGAACCCAGATCTCAATACCAGCGGCAGGACCAAGCAAGGAGAATGAGAAGACAAAGAGGAAGAAGGGGTGGGGGATAAAGGGGTGTCTAGTTATTCTAATGTCCAGTGGGCTTAGTCATCTAGTTAAAAAATGAATTTTTTTTCGTTAGTACTGTCTAAAATTTGTGAACGTTACGAAAAACGAGATCTCTTCGCTCCATCTAGTGGTCAATCTTGAAATGACATGCCTCTTCACATTTCATAACCAAATCATGTGTGGTATTCCACAACCAGTAAACGAAGGAAAAACACGGTGAAACCAGCCCCTCTTGTCTCATAACCGTGGAAGTGCTCCAAAGCAAGAGATTGTGCATTTCTAGCACCAAACAAATTTTCTCAATTATTTAGCAAGGAAGTTCGTAAATCTAGAACAAGGCAGCAGTCATAATACAATTATGACTTGGAAGTTCATGTATAGGACATGAAGTTTAGCTGTTTGTGCAATAAGAATAAACAGCCTAGGATGTGACCTCTAAAGTCGAACTTCAATATCAAATCATTTGACAATTACATTACATCACAGACTACAGATGTTCATATGCAATTCTAGAAGGGAGGAAGGAAGAAAGGCAAAGAGAAAGAGGAGGGAGGGAGGGTAGCATACCCATATAATCATACCTGATAAAAATAAATGAATACGTTAAGTGAACTACATTGCCATAAAGGCTATTTGATTGTAATAAGTATAATGATAAACTCATTAAATAGGAAAGTAAAATTATCACTGGAAATTATTAATAGTAGAAATCACCATTCAATTAACATTTAACATATGCCAGGTATGTACTCATGTTATTTCATTCAAACCTCACAATAGTAATTTAGATAAATATGATGACCATTATTCACATATGAAAACTGAAGCATAAAGAACTTAGTGGCTTTGCCCATGGTCACAGTTATTAATTGACAAAACTATGGTGTGATTACATCTTTCTGATTACAACCTCTGCTTTTCCCTGGTGGATTATGTTGCCTCTTTCTATTAGTAATGCTTTTAAATCATGATCAATCATAATTCCAAAAGCTGAACCCTGTCTTCATTTTTTATTGTTAATCTGTTTCTTATCATTTTCACTAGAATGGAATGTATTACATGCAAAAGTAACCATTTTATGTTGCAGAAAGAACAAAACATAGCTGGAACGATCTTTTAAAACTTGGAATGTGCCTGAATTGCAAGGCAAAGGAAGAGAAATTTAACTTCACTTAGCATTTCCAAATGCCAAGATTAGATAACTTCCATCAAGGTGGTTTGTTGTACCAAGACCATGCATTGCCAACACCCAGGTATCCCCAAAAGCCTTGGCCCAAGGATTTAATTGAGCAGCATCAGATTTGCAGTATCAACACCAAAAGAGGAACTGTCAAGCTTTCTCCTTCCTTAACTAATAAGACAATTCCTAAGAATCTCACTGCTTCCTGCCAATTCAAGTCAAGAACTTTTCAAAACATGAGCCAGAAAAGAAAGGGAAATATTCTATTGCATTTGATTTTTGTATAAAGCTCTCTTTAAACTTTCCTAAAGCTGTTTATGCTTCTGACAAGTATACAAGTATAATGTTCTGAGTCATTAAACTTGAGGTTTGGAAAAACAGCAACAACAATAACAAAATTTTATGAATGCCTATGGAGGAGTGTTGCACCAAAGTAGCATTTTTAGGGTCTCCAAAGCATCCTAGAATGATTTGATTTAGGGGAAAGTGTTTTGTTGTTAAAGTTGTTAAGCTTGACACCAGAATTCCCATGTAGAAGAATGTTAAAATTTTTCATTTACATCTTCTAGAATGTTATAGTTGATTTTTTTTCTCATAATTTAAAGATAAAGTAATTCATAAATTCAAGTCAGGACAGAAACAAAGGTTTATTTCCTACTACTCTAGGGTTTACATGTGGGATTATTTTAGGGATCTAGCTGGATAATAAATTTGTACACCCGAAAGTTAAAAATGAACAAGAGGTAACAGTATAATTGCCACCTTTCCAGGAAGGTTCACACTAGCGCAGTGGTGTTTCATGAGGGGAACGCTGAGCTAACTGAAGTCAAGTGCTTTTTTGATGTCCTCCAACAGTGTGGCCTATACTAGAGTCCAGAGACAAGGAGGGCTTCCTCTAGAGCACAGGACTAGTGCCAGAGGTAGTAAGGTCTGTTGTAGACACCACATAAGCCCACCAGAGAGAAAAGGGAGAAATAACCTAATTTTCAAAAGCAGGAAAATATTTGAACAGACATTTCACAAAGAACAAAGAAAAACATGCTACTGGTCACATGGAGAAATGGTCAATAGCACTAGCTATCAGGGAAATACAAATCACAACCATAGCACATTTGAATAAAGTGGCCAAAATTATAAATTGACAATAGCAAACATGGAGAAAGGTTTAGAGAAGTGGGGACTTTCATGTGTTTGTGTAGGGATATCAAATGGCTTGTTTTAGAGTTTTTCTTTATTTCTGCCTCCTCTTTCATTTTTACCTCCTCTTTTCTTCATCTGTGGTTTGATTCCAATTCTAGTAATATGTATCCCTTGACCTCCATGAAGCCCTTTCCTGGAATGGAGCCCTGGCTGATAAGGTTTTAGCATACCTAATGGAGAACTGTCTTGGCCTCTTTGAATATTACCATTGGTATCTTTTACTGTTCTTTTGCACAAAGCCCCTTGAATTTTGAAATGATGCTATCAAATTGATGTATCATGCTTTTTGTTGAATATTTGATGGCTATTTTCGGGTTTTCTTATACTTAGGTATGTCAAATGTCATTTCCATCTAATTTTTTCTGCACAAATGCTTATGTTTTTTGGCCTTGTGGCTGTTGATAGCTTGTCTACATCTTCTGATATTTTGTAGTTCATGAACAGACTGTGCCCATTAATATTGTTTTTTAAAAATATTTTTTTAATTGTAGATGGACACAATATCTTTATTTCTATGTGGTGCTGAGGATCAAACCCAGTGCTTCACACATGCAAGGCAAGTGCCCTACCACTGAGCCACAACCCTAGCCCTCAATGTTTTGTTTTTGATATGGTCCATGGGTTTTCAATTTTCCTGTCTAGCTAATTTATTTGCTTTTCTTTTCCCTAGAGACTTAATTTCCATATTTGCAAGTATATATTATATATAAAAATTATTAACACATCAATAGGGTAAAATGCAATGTTTCCATACATGTATATAGCACATATTGATTAAATTCAACCTTTCTTTTCCCACAATCCACCACATTTTTTCCCAATTACTAGTAATCACTATTCTACTTTATGGTCATCTTTTTTCAGGTTTCACTTAAGATAAGGAACATGCAGTCATTATCTTTCTGTGTCTGGTTTATTTCACTTAACATACTATCTTCCAGCTCCATCCATTTTGCTATAAATGACAGAATTTCATCCTTCATACATTTGTATATATATCACATTTCCTTTATCCATTAATATGTTGATGAGCACCTGGGTTGATTCCCTATCTTAGTTATTGGGAATATTGCTGCAATAAACCTGGGTTTAAGGGTATCTTTTTGGTATGCCGATTTTCTTTCCTTGGCTATATATCTATGAGTGGAATAACTGGATCACGTGGTAGATCAATTTTTTTAAAAATAATTTTGTTTTTAATGTGGTTATTCAGGGAAATTCAAAGACTATCTCCTTTCATTGTCACATCTTCAAAGCCCATGCATCTTCATAATGATTTTTATTATAAAAATCTCACAGACATGATAAAATTTCAAGCAGCATAGAAAAGATTTCTATGAAAATTAAATTCTTCTTTCCCACAAGTACCTGGAGTTTTTCTAGTCAAACTCCCTAGAAGTAACAATTATTTACAGTCTGATGTAGTTTTCTAGAAATTTTATAAGAATTTGAAAGAAGAACCAGAAGATGGCAGAGTAGAGAAAAGCTGTATTCCAAGTTGCACCATGGCTCAGGACCAAAGCAATAGGTGTCCAGCTTCTCAGCGAGGTAGGTGAAAGAGGAATTTCATTATCATGCGATATTGGACATTCAAATTGATTTAGGGACTTAGACATTTGGGTACAATAAACAAAGAAGAAAGGATACGTTGGAGCCCACCAGGTTGCTACATTGGTGCCTAAAATAAGGGCAATTGTGGTGCTGATTCACCATGGTGGGAAGAAAACACAGATTTGGTACAGAAAACCCTAAAAAAGCTGCCTGAACTTGGCTGATTCGGAGTCTGCCCTGTGCAGTGGTGCTTGAAAAGTGCATATGGTTTTTCAACTGGCTGCAGAGAGCTGAGATGGGAGCCATCTTGGGGCAATCACACTTCAGCTGCAGCTACAAAATAGGGGAGATCAGAGCAAACACCGCCATAATGTCTTTGCAGGTGACTATCATGTGGCTAGGGTGTGCCTGAACATGAGTGAAACAGGTGCAGACAGGGCTATTACCCAGGGAGATTCCGGTCAGAAGGGTGAAAGGGAGCCCAACTGGATTCTCCTTTGAGTCTGGTGGCTCACATGACCAGCTGAAGCCAGTCTGGAGTCTGAGTAGGTGGGTGTGAATGCACTTGGGGACAAAGCCCAGGAAGATTGTGCTCCTGGGCAGCAGAGTGTGTGGAGGATAAGCTCTCCTGCCCCGCAAGTAGAATTTTTATGAAGCTCCTGAGATCCAGACTCCCATTAGAGATTGGCTACTATCAAGCTCTAATCTCTCCAAAGCAGACGGAGGCCTGATTAGACCTAAACCCCACCCTCTGGAACTGCCCTCAGAGAACTCTGCAGAGGCTTTATCCTGGAAGTGCACCAAACTGGTCTGTTTGGACCAAACTCCAATTAACAGTACTTCCTAACCCCATCCATCTTCATATTGGTGAGAAGGGAAGCTGAGTCTGCTATCAAAGAGTTTCAATCTTAGGCCACTCCAACTGGCGGCTCAGAAAGCAACACAAAAACAGGAAGGAATAAACAACCCTCACCCCTTGCTCTCTATCAGTACATAACTCAAGAAGGAATGGTAAAAAAGACAGTTGGACATAGATAGTGACTATCCATTCTGGTTAATTATTTTGACCACCTCAGTGGCAATGTTTCCTACATTTTTCATTAACAATTTTTTTCTGTGTGTGTGTGTGTGTGAGAGAGAGAGAGAGAGAGAGAGAGAGAGAGAAAGAGAGGAGAATTCTTGCTGTGCTGATTGGTTCAGGGACATATATACATACACTTTTTTCTTTTTCTTTATTTTTTAGCATTTTTTAAATGTAGTTTTTTTTCCTTGCCTTGTCTTCTGAGGGTTCAGGTTTCTTGGTTTGTATATTTTCATTTGTTTTTGTATTATTTTCAAGTGTTTATTTCACTTGTTTCTCTTTCTCTCTTTTCTTCTCCTGCTAACAGCCAAATTCTATTGTTCTCGCTTCCTATCTCCCATTACTTTGCTTCTGCCCCCCTTCTTCTCTATAAACATCACCTGCTATATCTGTTCTGCATTCTCTGTTTACTTTTTGAAATTGCAAACTCTTTTCTACATTCCTAATACATTTTATTTTCTCTGAATTAGCTGTATTTTATCATCTTTTAGACCTAATTGGGTCATATAACTTCTGCAACCACCATAATGCTGATGTAATCATTACTGCTGTGGATAATATGGTTAACACCTGCTGTTTGTTTTAAAGCCAGATCTTGTTCATGTTTTTTGTTTTTATGGTTGACAATTGCTGATCCCACCATTCCTGGGTTTTGTTGGTAGTTAATGTTGTGGATGTCATAGTAGGAAATGGGTATTTTCTTCCAAGCTATGTATTGTTTGCAATGGTTATTATTACTGTTTATTTCATCCTGTTTTGTAAGGTTCTGGAAACATAGAGGGACACTAGAAGTTCAAAGGTTGGAGACTTCACTGCTGAACTAAACTCAAACAAAAGACAGTGCACTTTGCTCCACGCATAAATAAATGATAATCTTCAGCTACACTTTAATACAAGGAATGCTTTTAATACAAGGACTAAAATTAGCAATTAGACTATTTCATTCCCATCTCATTCAAGTTGGGTCACCCATTAATATGCTCGACAACATAGTACAGACCTGCTGCTAAATTCCTGATCTATCTAGCTCTTGCTTTTCTTTATTGTTGGTACTGTTGTTAAATGCTGACCCCATCAATTTATATAGGTGTCAATAGTGTTATAAACATCACAGTAGACACTGGACATTTAGCTGTGTATCTGAAGCTAACTTTAGTGCCATTCCTGGTTCCCCTCCCCTGTAAGAGTGGCCAGAAAAAGATGGGGATGTTTTAAGATCACAGATTAGAGATCCTACAGCTAAGAAATACATCTCAACCAAATAACAGTGAATTTCACTCTACACACAGTCTGTTCCATCTAAGCCCTGACACTAGTCAAAAAAGTGAGGAGACAAAAGCCCCAAGCCTAAAACAAGGGCCCAAGGAGGAATAATCCGAAAAGGACCTCAAGTCCCACCTGTTGGCATCTACTCACATATCAAAAACAGAGAGAAATCCCAGAACAAATAAGATAATTATACACGAAAAGGCATGTGTAAAAGAAGGTAGGGCAATCCATCTGAATTGATGTGCAAGTCCAAGACTTATGAAAACAGAAAGAAACAGGTAAGCAAATCTCCCCCCTAAAATCCACAATCCTCCAACAAAGGATCCCCATGATAGTAATGTGGAAAAATCCCAGAGAAAAATTTTTAAAAGCTGATTATTAAAAACTTCAATGAACTGAAATAAGATCTAAGGAAGGAATTAAGAGAGCAAATACAGGAGATGAAATAACACTTTAGTAAAGAAATAGAAACAGGGGAAAGAAACCAAACAGAACACCTAGAAATGAAAGACACTATTAATCAAATTAAAAATTCTCTTGAAATCCTCACTAACAAATTGGACCATGTAGAAAATAAAACCTCAGCCCATGAAATTAGAACTTCAGGCCCTGAAGATAGGCTATATGATCTTTGTCTTATTTATTTATTAATTTTATGTGGTGCTGAATATGAAACTCAGTGCTACACATGTGCTAGGCAAGTGCCCTACCAATGAGCTACAATCCCAGCACAGGCTATATGATCTTGAGTACACAGAATACAATAAAGAGAAAAAATTATACAACTTGAGCAGAATATACAAGAACTCTGGGACAACATTAAAAGACCAAACCTGATAATCATTGGGATAGAAGAGAACATGGAAATATGAACTAAAAGCATATAGAATATTTTCAATGAGATAGTTACAGAAACACTTTTCCATACCAGAAATGAGATAGACATCTACAGAGGTTTATAGAACCCCAATAGACCTATTTAAGTTAGAAGCTCCCCAAGACATATTATAACCAAAATGCCTAACATAAAAAATAAGGAAAAAATAGTAAAAGCTGCAAAGGTCACATTTAGAGTGAAACCAATAAGACTCACTTTTGATTTCTTAGTTCAGACCCTGAATCAGGAAGGACCTGGAATGAGATATTTCAAGCCCTAAAAGAGACAACTGCCAGCCAAAGTTACTATACACATAAAAGCTCAGTTTCAAATTTGAGGGGGAAATAAAAACTTCTTATGACAAGAATAACTTAAAAGAATTCATGAGATTCATGCCAGTGCTATGAAGAATACTCAAAGATAACCTGCACACAGAAGAACTAAGAAACAACTCCCAAAGTTCAAAAACAGAGAAAGGTCAATAGAAGAACAATCCATTAAATGAGAATCAAGACAGGATTAAATATAGCAAAAAATCAAAATATCAGGAAACCACAAACATATATTCACACTGACACTGAATGTTAATGGTCTCAACTTCCCAATTAAAAGACACAGATTAGCAAAATAGATCGAAAAACAAGATCTGACTATATGCTCTTTTCAAGAGACTCATCTTTAGGCAAATATATTCACAGGCTGAAAGTAAATTGATGGAAAAAAATATTTCATGCACATGGACTCCAAAAGCATGCAGCAGCAGCTACTCTCATATCTGACAAAGTAGACATCAAGCAAAATTTGATCAGAAGATAAAAAGAAGGGTATTGCATCCTAGTAAAGGGAATAATCCAAGACGAAAATATAATGATAATAAATATTTATGCCCTCAATGTCAATGCACTCAATTCCATAAAAAATACTCCATGACACTAAACCCAGATAGATCCCAACAAAATAATACTGGATAATTTAGACATAACATTATCACCAATAGACAGGTCATCAAAGAATAAAATCAGTAACAATATCTACAACATAAATAACAATATAAATCAAGTGGACCTAATAGACATCTCTGGAAAATTTTACCACAAGGCAGCTAGATTTACCTTTTTCTCATCAGTCCAAGGAACTTTTTTCCAAAATAGATCACGTTCTTAAAATGTATATGTATGTGTGTGTGTGTGTATATAGATAGATAGATAGATAGATAGATAGATAGATAGATAGTACCCTTTCAGACCATAATGGAATGAAACTAGAAATTAACAAGAAAAAATAATAGAAACCATATATACATAAGAAGATTAAACAATATTCTCTCTTTTTAATTTGTTTTAATTAGTTATACATGACAGAATGCATTTTGACACATCATACATAAATGGGGAGTAACTTCTCATTCTTCTGATTGTACATGTTGTAGAATCACTCTATTTGTGTAATAATAATGTCTGATTCATTCTAGTATTCTTCCTACCCTCATACCCCTTCCATTCCTTTATTCTCCTCTGCCTAATTCAAAGTACCTCTATTTTTCCCTAGCCCACCCCCCATGGTGAATTAACATCTATCTATCAGAGAAAACATTCAGCCTTTGGGTTTTGGGGATTGGCTTATTTTGTTTAGCATCATATTCTTCAGCTTTATCCATTTACCTGTAAATTCTAAAATTTCATTGTTCTTTATAGCTAAGTAATATTCCATTGTGTGTATATACCACATTTTCTTTATCCATTCATCTGTTGAAGGGCATCTAGATTGGTTCCATTGTTTGGCTATTGTGAATTGAGCTTCTATAAACATAGATGTGGCTGCATCACTATAATATGCTGATTTTAAGTCATTTGGGTATAAATCAAGGAGTGACTGATTTATCAGCTAGGTCAAATGTTTGTTCCATTCCAAGTTTTCTGAGGAATCTCTATACTATTTTCCAAAATGGTTGCATCAATTTTCTGTCCCACTAGCAATGTGTGAGTGTACCTTTTCCCCTACATCCTTGCCAGAAATTATTGTTTGTATTCTTGATAATTGCCATTCTGACTGGAGTAAGATAATATCTTAAAGTAGGTTTGATTTCAATTTCTCTAATTGCTAGAGATGTTGAACATTTCTTCATATATTTAATGATTGATTATATTTCTTCTTCTGTGAAATGTCTGTTCAGTTCCTTAGCCCATTTATTGATTGGGTTACTTGTTTTTTGAGTTCTTTGTATGTCCTGGAGATTAATGTGCTACTGAGGCTCATGTGGTAAAGATTTTCTCCCATTCTGTAGGCTCTCTCTTCTCATATTCATTGTTTCTTTTGCTGTGAAGGAGCTTTTTAGTTTGATGTCATTCCATTTATTAATTCTTGATTTTACTTCTTGTGCTTTAGGAATCTTGTTAAGGAAGTCAGTTCCTAGGCTGACATGGTGAAGATTCGTGCCTACTTTTTCTTCTCTTAGGTGCAGGGTCTCTGTTCTAGTGTCTAAGTCTTTGATTCACTTTGAGTTGAGTTTTGTGCAGGGTGAAAGATAGGGGCTTAATTTCATTTGTTACATACGGATTTACACTTTTCCCAGAACCATTTGTTGAAGAGGCTATCTTTTCTCCAATGAATATTCTTGGTTCCTTTTTCTGGTATCAGATAACTGTATTTATATGGGTTTAGTTCTGTGTCTTCTATTCTGTACCATTGGTCTACATGTCTGTTTTGGTGCCAATACCATGCCATTTTTGTTACTATTGCTCTGTAGTATAGTTTAAGGTCTGGTATTGTGATGCCTCCTGCTTCAGTTTTCTTGCTAAGGTTCACTTTGGCTATTCTGAGTCATTTATTCTTCCAAATGAATTTCATGATTGCTTTTTCTATTTCTATGAAAAATGTCATTGGGATTTCAATACCAATTGCATTAAATCTGTATAAGGCCTTTGGCAGTATGGTCATTTTGACAATATTACATCTTCCTATCCAAGAGCATGGGACATCTTTCCATTTTCTAGGTCTTTTTCAATTTATTTCTTCAGTGTTTTGTAGATTTCATTGTAGAAATCTTTCACCTCTTTTGTTAGATTGATTCCCAAGTACTTTAATTTTTTTGAGGCTATTGTGAATGAGGTAGTTTTCTTAACTTCTCTTTCAGTGGATTCATCAAAGATGTATAGGAACTCATTTGATTTATGATTGTTGATTTTATATCCTGCCACTTTGCTTAATTAATTTATTAGTGAATATACTCTCTTAAAGAAGAACAAACCAAAGAAGAAATGAGAATAAAAATCAAGAAATTCTTAGAAACAAAAGAGAACAGAGATACAATATATCAAAATTTCTGGGACAGTATGAAAGGAATTCTAAAAGAGAAATTTATAGCACTTAGTACTTACATTAAAAAATTAGATGGATGACAAATAAATAAGCTTGTGCTTCAACTCAAGTCCTTAGAAAAAGAAGAACAAACTAACTCCCAAATCAGTGGAAGGCAGGAAATTATTAAGATCTGAGCCAAAATCAGTGAAATTGAGACTAACAAAACATACACAGGATCAATGAAGTTAAGAGTGGTTCTTTGAAAAGATAAATAAGGTTGACAAACCCTTAGCCAAACTAACCAAAAGAAAGAGTGAGAAGACCCAAATCAACAAGATCAGAGATGAAAATCGAGATATCACCATAGACCCTTCTAAAATCCAGAGTATTATCAGAACTCTAATAAACGGGAAAATCTGAAAGATACTACAAATTTCTAGACACATATGACCTGCCCAAATTGAAGCAAGAAGACATAGAAAACTAAACAGACCAATATCAAGTAATGAAATTGAAACAGCAATTAAAAGCCATCCAAAAAAAGAAAAACCAGATAGATTCTCAGCTGTGTTCTATCAGATCTTTACAGAAGAAATAACACTCATCTTTCTTAAATGATTCCATGAAATGGAAAAGGAGGGGACACTCCCAAATATATTCTATGAAGCCAGTATAATCTCAATACCCAAAACCAGTCAAAGACTCATCAAGGAAAGAAAACTACAGACCAACATTCCTAATTAACATAGATGCAAAATTTCTTAATTAAATATATTAGCAAATTGCATTAAAAATACATTAAAAAGATAATACACCCTGATTAAGTGGATTTTGTTCCAGAGATGCAAATTTGGTTCTATGTACACAAATACATGGAATTCACCACTTAAACAGAATTAAAAAAAAGAATTACATGATCATCTCAATAGATGCAGAAAAGGCCTTTGCCAGCACTCATACATGCTAAAAATGCTAGAGAAGCTAGGGATCAAAGGAACTTACCTCAACATGATAAATGCCATGTGTGACAAACCCAAATCCAACATCATACCGAATGGAGAAAAGCTAAAAGCATTTTCTTTAAAGTCAGGAACAAGATAAGGCTATCCACACTCCTCACTCCTATTCGATGTAGTCCTCCATCAAAACATTAGCCAGAGTGATCAGGCAAGAAAAGGAAATCAAAATAATACAAACAGAAAAAGAAGTCGTCAAAATATTTCTATTTGCTGATGACATGATACTATTTCTAGAAGTCTCAAAAAAAATTCCACCAGAAGACTTCCAGATCTTATAAATGAGTTCAGCAGAGTAGCAAGATACAAGATCAACAACTATAAATAAACAACTTTCCTATAATCCAACAGAGACAATTGAGGAAAAAACTAGGAAAACCATCCCATTCACAATAACCTCAAAAAATTAATACTTGGAAATTAATCTAACCAAAGAAGTAAAAGAGCTCTATAATGAAAATTATATACCACTGAAAAAAGAAATTGAAAAGACCTTAGAAGATGGAAAAACATCCCATATTCTTCGATAGACAGAATTAATATTGTCAAAATGACCACACTACCAAAGGCAATGTACAAATTCAGTGTAATTGCTATCAAAATACCAATGGCATTCTTCACAGAGTTAGAAAAAAATAATTCTTAAATTCTTTTGGAAGAATGAGGGACCTGGAATAGACAAAGCAATGCTAAGTAAGAAAAGTGAAGCGGAAGGCATCACAGTACCTGATCTGAAATCATACTTCAGAGCTGTAATAACAAAAACAGCATGGTATTGGCATCCAAAAAGGCATGAAGACAAATAGAACAGAATAGAAAACACAGAGACAAATCCACATACCTATAGCCATCTTATATTTGACAAAGATGCCAAAAATATATTTTGGAGAAAAAAGAGCCTTTTTAACAAACAGTGCTAGGAAAACTGGACAGCTCTATGTAGAAAAATGAAACTGTAATGCCCAGACTCGAGACCACCAGAGACCACCAGGAGTCCGATTCCGATGTAATCACAAAAGGGTCTTTAATTCAAACTCGAGTAGGGTCCGCCAACCCACACCGACGCAGCGGGTTAGGAAGCGCGGCCCCGAGTCTAGGGGAGCAGGGATTTTTATGGGTCACAATCGCAAGCAGGGGAGTACATGCCTGGGCGTTACATGATTGGGTAAGGGAAAACGCGCGCAGGGGGAACAGCAGTAGGATTGGATGGGGATGGGTGAAGTCACTGGGTGGTCAGTGGGCCTTTAGACTCATAGGTCTGGCTACCATGGGCCCAGTTGACCTTTAGGTTATTGATAGGTCTGGCTACAGTGAGCTCATTGCCTGGCCTTCTGATCAGCTGACTCAAGTTGCAGAACCACTTTTTGGCGCCAGGGAGGGGTGCCGTTGTGTTGCAACTTCCAGTAACTGGGTGGGGACCTAGGGCTCTGGACAAGAAGCCTAGAGTCACAAAATGGCTTTAGTCTGGTCCTTTCAAAACTAAAACCCTATCTCTTACCCTGTGCAAAACTCAAATTGAAATGGATCAAAGACTTAAGAATTAGAAAGCTTACAACTGCTAGAAGAAAATACAAGGTCAACACTCCATCATATAGATACAGGCACTGACTTCCTCAACAAAACCCTCAAAGTGCAAGAAATAAAACCAAAAAGCAAATAAGTGGAAAGCCATCAAACTAAAAAGCTTCTGCACAGCAAAGGAAACCACTAAGAGCATGAAGAGAGAGTCTACAGAATGGGAGAAAATCTTGGCCAGCTACTCTTCTGATTCGGGATTAATATCCATAATATACAAAGAACTCAAGAAAACTAACACCAAAAGAAAAAAACAAACAAAGAAAACCCTCAAATAACCCAATTAATAAATAGACAAAAGAACTAAACAGAAACTTCTCAAAAGAAGAAACACAAATGGCCAACAAATATATGAAAAAGTCTTCAACATCTCTAGCAATCAGGGAAATGCAAATCAAAACTATACTGATTTCATCTCATTCCAATCAGAACGGCAATGTTCAAGAATACAAACAATAATAAATGCTGGCAAGGTTGTGTAGATTAAGGTGCATTTGGACATTGTTGGTGGGACCACAGACTACTACAACTCTTCTGGAAAGCAGTATAGAAATTCCTCAAAAACTAAGGATGGAACCATCATATGACTCAGCTGTCCCACTCCTTGGTAGTTTCCCAAGAGATCTAAAATTGGCATACTACAGTGATACAGCCACCTCAATGTTTATAGCAGCACAATTCACAATAGCTAAATTATGGAATCAACCCAGGTGCCTGACAATAGATGAATGTATTACAAAATTGTGAAATACATCATGAAGTTCTACTCAGCCACCAAAAAAAGAAAGAAATTATGGCATTTGCTGGCAAATGGATAGAAATGGAGACTATCATGGTATATGAATAAGCCAAACTCAACAATCAAATGTTTTCTCTAATATGTGGAAGCTGGAGTAAAATAAAGGAAAGGGGGAGGGAAGAATAGCATAACATAAGGATAAAGGAAGACAATAATGTAAAAGAAGATAGGCAGAGAGGAGGAATGGGAAGAAAGAGGCAATGCAGAATGAATTCTTTAAAACTCATGTTGTGTGCGTATGTAAATATGCCACAGAGGATTTCACCTTTATGCATAAGTAAAAAGAACCAATCAAATATAAATTAATAGATGAGCAAAGGAAGTCTAGCAGAATAAGAGGGGGAGGGAGAATGAGAGGAAAAGGGTAAAAGAAAAGGGGGGATCATGAACTGAAATCAAAGTTCATAAATTTATGAATTTGTTCAGATGAAGCCAACTATGTATAACTATAAAAGCCTAATAAAAATGAATCTGAAAGAATATGGTTTAGGATAGGTTCTTTTATTCCTTTTACATGAAGAGATCTACTGTACTTTATTTTGCAATTTGATTGTCATTTAATGATATAATATTAAAATCTTTATAAAATGATAAATCTATATATCATCCACCTCATTTTTAGACTACTCTACAGGGTATTCTGTTTATTGAGATAGCATGTCATTGAGCAGTCCCCTATTTGTATAATAAAATTTTTAACATATTTTTTACTCGTTGTGGAGTTATACTTATGAGAAAAATTCCCTAAAATGGATTTGCTAAATTAAAGGGTATGTTGTAGGACACCTTTAAAAGCAAGAAACAAACCTTATACATGAAATAATGGATGGAATAAGTATGTTTATATATTAAATGTTTCTATTTTTGCATAAACACAACACTCAAAAAAAAAATCAAAAGACAACAAACCAGACAATAAGAGCAAAATGAGACAAAAAGAACAAAGCCAGATAATACGTAGCAAAATGCTAATTTTCTTGATGTTTGAAATCTTCTAATTACAATAAATTTTTTTTTAAAAAATAGGAAAGCTGAATAAATGACATAAGCAGGCACCTTAGTGAAAAAAATATGCAATAAATAAAATTAATCTAAAAAACTTGCACAGTTTCACTCATTTAAATTACTCAAGTAGGAAAATGCTATTTTCCATTTATCAAACTGTCAGAGTTTAAGAATCCTTGAGAACATATAAGAGCAGTTAATCTCAAGAACTATTGGGCCAAATAACATTTGGCAGGAGTGTAATCTGGTAATCGGTATAACATTTTGGCTGAAAATTGAATAATAACAGTCACAATGTTAAAAGCATATGCTTATTTCTAAACCAGATATTTTTAAGTCTCTTTAAATCTTCAATTAAGTCTATGTCAATGACAGCTCTTTAACCAATTTCCCTTTTTCATGTGCTGGCAGTATGCCCTGATATATGGGTATGTGGGTCTAACAGAACCTAAATGCTACCAGATGGTGATTTCCCAGGTAAAATCAGTTCTGTTTTCCTAGACTCCACCTGTTGCTGCTCCTTTGGAAACTTTGCATTGCTAATCTAATGCAAATCCTTTTACAGGCTAACAAGCTGTTCTACACAACTAACTGTTGCATTTGGAGTGTTCAAAATTCAGTTTTCTCATGACTTGACTAATTTTAATGGTATTAATAATAGCTACAATTTACTGATTACATGCTATGTGACAAATATGTGATTATCCTTAATCTTCTCAGTAATTCTGAAAATTAGGTACATTTTCAATTGATACAAAAATAAATTCGTCATCAGAGAGATTAAGTAAGTTGTCAAAGGTTACAAAGCTAATAAGTGACTAAGTTATGATTTGAAGTTAGGTTTGTTTGGCTCCGAAGTCCATGCTATTTCTATTACTTTATCTGCTTTTCTCCATAGTTAGAAATCATATTTTAGAACTCACACATAGAAAGGTTTCTCCTTTTATCATTAGGACATTATAACTTTATTGTAATAAATACTGTTGAAGAAAGTTATTCATCTATTCTGGATGTCAATCTCTTACTGGACATTTTGAAAATACTTTCCCCATTCTTTGGGTTATCTTTTTCACTCTCTTGATAGCAGCATCCTTTGATGCACCAAATCTTTAATTTTGGTGAAATTCAATATATCTATTTTTTTGTCACTTGTGCTTTTGGTTTCATATTTAAGAAATCATTGCCAAATTCAATGTCATGTATGCTTTTCTTTGTTTCAATGATTTTATAGTTTTACTTTTTGATGTTTAGGAGTTTGAATTAAATTTTGCATATGACATAAGGTAAGTTTTTGATCTTATTATTTTGCATGTGGATATCTTATTTTTTCAACATCTTTTGCAGAAAAGCTGTCCTCTCTTCATTCTATGATCTCGATACCCTTCTCAAAAACCATCTAAAATATGTGCTAGTGTTTATTTCTGGGCTTTCTATTCTGTCACACAAGTCTATATGCCCATCTTTAGGCCAGTCATACTATTCTGATGACAGTAGCTTTGTAGTAAGTTTTGAAATTAAGAAGTGTGGGTCCTTCCTTTAATCTTTCTCAAGATCAATTGGCTATTGGGATCCCTTGAAATTCCACATGAATTTTAGGATGGATTTTTCTATATGGTATTTCAAAAAATGTCATTGGAATTTTGATAGAAATTGCAATGAATCTATAAATCACTTTGAGTAGTGTTGAGTCATCTTGACATTATTAGGTCTTTCAATCCATGAACACAGGATGTCTTTCCATTTACTTATGCCTTCTTTAATTTCAAGTAATATTTTCTACTTTTCAGTGTACAGGTTTTTTTTTTACCTCCTAGCTTAGGTTCATTCCTAAATATTTTATTCTTTTTGATGTTATTGTGATGGAATTATTTGCTGAATTTTCTTTTCAGACTGTACAGAAACACAACTAGCTTATTTTCTTGTAGCCTTGCTGAGTGTGTTTATTAGCCTAACAGGATTTTGGTGGACTCTGCGGTTTTCTACACATACGATTATGTCACATGCAAACAGAAATGGTTTTAGTTCTTCCTTCCCATTTTGGATGCTTTTTATATCTTTTTCTTGCCTAATTATACTGGCTAGACTTTCCAAGACGGTATTGAATAGAAGTGGTAAATGTGGGCATCCTTGTCTTGTTCCTGATTTTAGGAGAAAAGCTTTCAGTCTTTCACCACTGAATATGATGTTAGCTATGGGTTTTTCACAAAGGTCTTCATGACATTGAGAAAATTTCCTCTATTCCTAGTTTGTAGATATAGTACAATTTTATTTTAATGCTTTTTCAGTGTGGTCTTAATCCTAGTAGATACAGGCACTGGCCAGAGGTCTGTCCGTTCCCCTTCTAAGCAGCCAATTACATCAGCACCTCAATCACTTCCCTTATTGGACTTTCACATCCAGGCCAGTATACATCTTCCCTGATTGCCTCAGAGGTTGCTACCAGATGACAAGGGAAAGCCCAGATGTTCCATTGTCTGGTGAAATTATTCAAATTAGGCAATCCATTGACTAAAAGAAAATAAATAACTGGCAATCTCACCCACCTCTTTTCTTTCTTTCTTTCTTTTTTAAATATTTATTTTTTAGTTGTAGGTGAACAGAATATCTTTATTTTATTTTTATGTGGTGCTGAGGATCGAACCCAATGCCTCATGCGTGCTAGGCGGGCACGCTACCACTGCGCCATAATCTCAGCCCCACCACCTCTTTTCTTAATATGGTTCTAAACCACTGTAAGAGCAACTTGGGACAGAACCTCAGACAGCTGGCAAGCCTGCACTTTAGATTTGCTGCTCTATTTGCTAGCAGTTGACACCCTCTCCTTACCTACATGTCTAGATGTTAGTCCAGGTGAGGGCCACCTTAGTGCAAATAGGAAATGATATGCCACTTGCGTCACACTTTCCTACATTGGGTGTTCCCTTGTGTTTCTGGTCACAGCCTGTAGAGGCCTATTCTAAAGGTCTGCCATTGCTTTGACAACAGTGTTTCTTTGTTATTAATTGAGGAAGGGCCTTGGTTTGGCTGTATGTTTCATACAATCTCCAAAAAGGAAGTTGTTGGTTTACCTCCCCCACAGTAGAAAAATGGCAACAAGTCTTATATTGATGTTGTTCAGGTAGACTATGGACCCACCCTGTCCATTGTTTCTGAATAACTTGTGCTCCTGACAGGAAACTTCATGTTCCTCAGGTTCTCAAGTATACCATGAATTGCATCCTTGGAGACCAGTGGCCCAATGTTTAATTCAAAGGGCTCCTCTCCTGGCACCCTTCCTCCCACCCCAGAAAAAGGGTGGAATAGACTCTGAACCTATGACAAACCCTGAGCCTATGACCCTTCATAACCTACTGCTCTTGTGCCTTGGTTTGTGGAAGCAGCTCCCTAAAAACTTAATTTGTTTACTCTCCACCTACAGGATGGAACCCTTGGTATATTTCACTTGTGGGAGGGGGTGGCCATACCCTGCCCTTAGTCCTTTGCCAAATGCCATGGTGATAAAGGAGGTCATCTCTCTCTTGAACTCCTTGGCGTCTTGGGGAGCTCCTTGAGATTAAATGATGGAACAATAAAGAGAGTTTGCAGACTTTATAAATAGAATTGCCACCATCACCTGTGATGGAGCTCTGGAATATTGCTGCTTTTCCTTTCTTAATTAGGATGTCCTTGATAATGGATAAGACTCAGAGGTCAGCACAAATAGCTAAATTTCTCTCATGAGAACTAATCCAGTCACAGGAGACCTAACCTACTCCTGCAAGGAGACAGGTTGTTACAAGGCAAGTCCTCTGCACACACTTGGACCCTTCCACATAGGGCCAGTTGACTTTCCATTTCTCTGTCATGTTACAGTGTAGCCATGGAAGACCTCACCAGGACAGCAGCACCATGCTGGACCCTTCATCCACCAGAAATCAAGAAGAAAATAAATCCTATAATTTCCACAGCCTTAGGTATTTTGTTATAGCAACACAAAATAGGCTAAGCCATCTGAGATACAAATTAAGTGAGAGAGAGAGACAAATCTTTTGGGCAACTCCCAGAAAGTATAGGTCGTTGCAAATAAGGTCTGTAATACACCCTCCAATTCAAAGGATATAAAGAGGAGTTGGGCCGCTGCCTCTTCTAGATGGAGACCATACTACACCTCAAGATCTGAGACAAGATCGAAGGCAAGGGTGAATGAAAGTTCCCTAAAATTTCCTATCATTTTTAAGGTCATTTTTTTTTTCTTAATTAGACATTCACTTGGTTGCTGTAGACCTTTGGAAGTTTTCCGGAATAACTTCCAGGTTAATTGACAGTTTGGATTTTTTTGTTTGTTTGTTGCTGTTTTTGTGTTATTTTTAATTGTTTTATGGGAGAACAAGGGCTTAAAGCTTCCTAGTCTGCCATTTGTGATGTCCATCCTTTGAGAAATTTTTGTGTAGTTAAGACAATAAATTTAAAAAGCAAATAACATATTAAGCAAAAGTCACAACACACTTATATAAAAACTAATTTCTATACTATCCCCAAAAGATGCTACAAATCCATGACAATACGAAAACCAAGTAGAAAATTGGATAAAGCCAGGAGCAGTGGTGCATGCCTGTAATCTCAGCACTTTGGGAGGCTGAGGCAGGAGAATCTCGAGTTCAAAGCCAGCCTCAGCAATGGCAAGTCCCTAAGCAACTCAGTGAGACCCTGTCTCTAAATAAAACACAAAATAGGGCTGAGGATGTGGCTCACTGGTCGAGTGCCCCTGAGTTCAATCTCCAGTAAAAAAAAAAAAATTAGATAAATGACATTAACAGGTCATTTTAAAGAAAAATAAATGTTGTTAATGCTGTTATTATTTTTGGTGTTGTTGAACTTAACTCTTGCGTAGGTATATTTTTAAATAAAGTAACAAATTTATCATTTAATAAATGTTACATCTCATACCTTACATCAGAATTTTATGAATTTTGTTGAATTTACTTATTTTATCTCCAAATCTTTATGACAGCAAGCATCCTTCTCCTCCCCTTCCTTCCACTTTTACTTCTCACTTTTTAAAAACCAGTTCTCATATTCTTATTACAAGATCATGATGGAATACAGATAACAATTCCTCTTAGGTGAAAAGCAAGAGGTGTGTTTAAAAGCAAACTATTCAGCCGGGCGCGGTGGCTCAAGCCTGTAATCCCAGCACTTAGGGAGGCTGAGACAGGAGAATCGCGAGTTCAAAGCCAGCCTCAGCAATGGCGAGGCACTAAGCAACTCAGTGAGACCCTGTCTCTACATAAAACACAAAATAGGGCTGGGTATGTGGCTCAGTGGTCGAGTGCCCCTGAGTTCAATCCCCAGTACCAAA
>PVHX01024883.1:0-23288 GCA_004024805.1 Geosciurus inauris | reverse complement strand
AAAAATAAAAGTGAAAACCAGCAAAGGGAGAAACTATAATAGAAGAATAGTCAATCCATGGAGAAACTAATTAAAATTAAAAACAAGAAATAATTCAAAATGACAGGGAACATAAGCAAACTCTTCTCAAATTCAAAAATCAAATAGATCACAACACAATAATATGGGATGACTTTAACACACATCTTTCATCACTAGAAAGGTCTGCCAAACAAAAACTGAATAAAGAAGCTATAGAACTAAAAAAAAAAAATACAATTAATAATTTAGATTTAACAGACATATGTAGAATATTTCATCCATCAGTGAGTGAATACACTTTCTTCTCAGCAGCACATGCATTCTTCTGTAAAGTAAAAAATATCTTAGGCCACAAAGCAACACTTAGCAAATACAAAAGATAGAATGAATACCTTGCAATCTATAAGATCATAATAAAATGAAATTAGATATTAATGATAAAATTTTTAAAAAAGAAGCTACTCTAATACCTGGAGATTAAATATATACTATTGTTTGATCAATGAAGGGCAGAAGAAATCAGGGATAAAATGAAAAAATATTTAGAGATAAATGAGAAGAGTGACACAACTTATTAAAATCTCTGGGACCTTATAAAGGCAGTTCTAAGAAGAAAGTTCATTGCACTGTGCTCATTCATTAAAATATGGAAAGTCAACCAATAAACAACCTAACACTGCATCTTAGCCCTAGAAAAAGTGGAACAAATCAACACCCAAAGCAGTAGAAGACAGGAAATAATTGAAATTAGAACTAAAATTAATATAATTGAAATAAAAAGATTTTAAAAATCAATGAAACAAAAAGTTGGTTTTTTAAAAGAATAATTACACTTGATTAACCCTTAGTCAAGCTAACCAAGAGGGAAAAATCTCAAATTACTAAAATTTATGATGCAAAAGGAAATGTCACCACAAATACTGCTAAAATACTGATGATAATAAGAAAGTATTTTGAAAATTTATACTCTAATAAAATATAAAATCATCCAATTTCTAGAGACATGACTTAGCCAAATACATTAGGGGGCATAGAAATAAAAATAGATCAAATTCAAATAACGAAATTAAAGAAATTATCAAAAGTCTACCTACAAAGAAAACCCCAGGACCAGAGAGATTCTCAGGCAAGTTTACTTGATCTTCAAAGAATAACGAACACTAAGCCTCTTGAAATTATTCCATGGAACAAAAAAGAAGGGGACCCTTTCAAAATCATTCTATAAAGTTAGTATCATCCTGATACCAAAACCAGACAAATATACATAAAGGAAAGAAAACATTAGATCAATATCCCTAATGAACAGAGAAGCAAATTTTTTTTTTAATAAAATACTGGCAAATCAAATGCAAAGGCATATGAAAAAGAAAGTGCACATGATCAATTTGGGTTCATCTCAGGGATGCAAGGTTGGTTCAACATACAGAGATCATCAGTAAATGTAATTCACTACATAAATAAACTTCAAGGGAAGAATCACATGATTATCTCAGTAGATGCAGGAAAAGCATTTGACAAAATACAGCATCCCTTGATGTTCTAAACACTAGAAAAAGTAAGATAGTAGGAACATACCTCAACATTGCAAATGCTATATTCATTAAACCCAAGGCCAACATCATCCTAAAAACAGAAACAAAAACTGAAGCATTCCCTCTAAAAACTGTAACAAGACAGGGACCCATGCCCTTTCACCTCTTCTATTCAGCCTAGTCCTTGAAACTCTAGCCAAAACAATTGGGCAAAAGAAATAAATTAAAGGGATAAGAACCAGAAAAGAAGAACTTAAACTACCCCTATTTGGTGACATGATTCAATATTTAGAAGACCCAAAACACTCCACAAGGAAACTTCTAGAACTCATAAATAAATTAAGAAAAGTGGCAGGATATAAAATTAAAACACATAAATTAATTGCATTCCTTAACACTAATGATGAATCAACCAGAAGAGAAATTAAGAAAACTAACCCATTCACAATAACCTCAAACAAATAAAATAAAATAAAATGCTTGGAATCAATCTAACATAAAGAGGTGAAAGACCTCTACAATGAAAACTACAGTACACTAATGAAAGAAATTTAAAAAGATCCTGGAAGATGGAAAAATCTCTCATGTTCTTGGATAGGCAGAATTAAGCCTGCACCTACCAGAAAAATAATGTAGTCCCAACTGGCCATCATGTCAGCTTAGGAACCATCTTCCTCAATAAGACCCCCAAAGCACAGGAAGTAAAATCAAGAATCAGTAAATGTGATGGTATCAAACTGAAAAACTTCTTCACAGCAAAGGAAATAATAGAATGTGAAGATAAAGCCTACAGAATGGGAGGAAATCTCATTAATGCATGTCAGAGCATAAATCTCGAGGATACATAAAAAACTTAACACCAGAAAAACAAATAACCCAATTAACAAATGGACAAAGGAACTGAACAGACACTTCACAGAATATGATTAATCAAAAATATATGAAAAATGTTCAACATCACTAGCAATTAAAGAAATGAAAATTAAAAAACTACACTGAGATTCCATCTCACTCTAGTCAGAATGGCAATTATCAAGATCACAAGTAACAATAAATGTTGGCAAGGATCTGGGGGAAAATGTACACTCAGATATTGCTAGTGAGACTGAAAATTGGTTGAAATATTCTGGAAAGCAGTACAGAGATTCCTTAGAAAACATGCCCAGGTGGTTCCTGGTCAATGGAACCACCACTTGACCCAGCTATTCCACTTCTTGGTTTATACCCAAAGGACCTTAATCTACATATGATAGTGACACAGCCACATCAATGTTTGTAGTAGTTCAATTCACAAGAGCTAAGCTATGAAACCAACCTAGGTATCCTTCTACAGATGAATGATAAAGAAAATGTGGTGTATGTACACAAGGCACTATTAGCTATAATTAAGAATGAAATTATGCATTTGCAGTTAAATGGATTGGAACTGGAAACTGTCATTCTAAATGAAATAAGAAAAACAAAAAAAAATGGATAAATGTTCTCTCTGATATGAAGATGCTAACACACAATAAGGGGAGGTAGGGAAGAGTAGAAGTACCTTAAATTAGACAAAGGGAAATGAAGAAAAGGGAGAGGGAATGGGAATAGGAGACAGTGGAATGAATCAGGCATTACTTTTTTATATTCATATATGCATACATAACCAGTGTAACTCCACATCATGTACAACTACAAGAATGGGAAATTTTACTCTATTATGTATAATGTAAAAATACTTTCTGTCATGTATAACTAAAATGAAGAAATTTTTAAAATACAAAAAACAATGCAAGTAACAATAATTGTTGGCAAGGATATGGATATTAATGTTCAGTCATATATTGCTGGTGGGACTGCAATTTTGTCCAATAACTCTGGAAAGCAGTATGGAGATTTCCCAGAAAACTTGGAATAGAACCACTATTTGACTCAGCTATCCCACTCCTCAGTATACCCAAAGGAATTAAAATCAGCATATTACAGTGACAAAGCCACCTCAATGTTTATAGCAGCTCAATTTACAATAGCCAAGCTATGGAACCAATGTAAGTGTCCTTCAACAGAAGAATGGATCAAAGAAAGTGGTATATATACACAATGGAATATTACTCAGCCATAAAATAGAATGACTTTATAACATTTGCTGGTAAGTGGATGGAACTGGAGACCATCAGGTTAAGTTAAATAAGCCAGTCCCATAAAACCAAAAACTGAGTGTTCTCTCTGATAAGCAGATACTATCACACAATGGGGGCGGGCAGGAAAGAACAGAATTTCAGTGGATTAGACAAGAGAAATGAAGAGAAGGGAGGGAGGATGGGCATAGGAAATATAGTAGAATTAATTGGATATAACTTTCCTTTGTTCATATATGAATACATGACCAATGAAAATCCACATCATGTAGAACCAAAAGAATGAGATTATAATTAGAATAACTTATATTCCATGTATGTATAATATGTTAAAATATACTCTAATATCATGTATATCTAAAAAGAGCAAATAAAAAAATCAGTAGAGTATGCACGTAAGAACTTATTCTGCTCTATTGTACTGCTTCTTTGTCCTTAAGAAAAAATAAAAAATAAACACATCAGAATAAATATTTTCCTGCTCACAAGTTTTTTTGATATAACAAATTGAAACTATTACTAATTCCTTGTGTATAACCAAATATTTATAACATAAATCATGCTCAAATTTATGCTTAAACATTTGTAGTTCATTTGATCTCTGTAGTGTAAATTGTCATCCTGTGAGATATAATTTCTTTCACTTTACTTGGCACAACGGATACTTTTAAAATCATAAACTATATTGAATAATGTGATTCTTTTGTACAACCTGAAAGCTTACTAAAAGCAAATAATAAGCATCTGATTGGCAAGGAGCATGGAAATTTGCTATACCTTATTTTTTGGTTTCTATTATTCAGTGGAATATAATTAAGTTATTTCTTTTCTTGTAGTTTTTCTGATACATTTGATCCTAGAACTACAGGCTTTGTCTTATTTTGATATATAATGGGACAATAACTTCACATTTTTATTAGAAGTAATTTTTAAATATCAGAGTGTCTTTCAAAATGTGTTCTTAATTCTCTCTTAATAAAATGTTAGTTCTTAGTAAAATATAAAATAAATTTTTAAATATTAAAACATCTCAAATTAAGACAGCTAACTTAAATTTTAGAAAGGAAATTATAAATAATCCAGGACAAGTAACTAATATTCGACATTTAACAATCAATATGGTGATATTAGATAAATCAGAAAACTTTTTATTAACATACATAATATCTTTATTAAAACATAAAGTTTCTGTTCTTGTTTTGTAGTTGCATAATTGTTTTAAAATACTTGCCAAAAACAAATTTGAAGAAAAATAAAAGTAATACTGAGTCATAGCTAACTTAGCTTATAAGGTCTTCCTTTCTGCCATGATTCAGTAATGATGCCTTTAGATTTTCAGAAATGAGCTATAAAACTTCATAGTAAAAAATGCAATGACTTCTTTTTGCAGTAAAATAGATTTTGGAAATATCATGAACCCAATAAAGTGCTGTAATTCAATAATCATTTAGGGAAAATATTTCATCTTAACATTTTTTCAGATTGAATAAAGACAGTAGAGGTATCTCTGAGTACCATATAATAAGTCCTATATTTTAGTAGATGTTGTAACCATAATATTAAATAAAAGGACAATATATATTTCAAAATACATACTAAGACTTATTGAAAACTTCCAAAAATAACATTATGGCTGAACAAGAATACTAAGATGTTTATATTTTTCTCTTTTTATTCATATACCTACTTTTAAAATATTATATTTTATTCTAATTTTATATAATTATAATAATTTACATTAAATCAGAGGTGATAATGAAGATGAAAATGATAAAATTTTATTGACCATTGAGCAGAAATAATTTTCTCTATTGAGAATTAAAAAAATCACTCTGAAAAAAATATTCATGTTAGCAATGGCTATTATTTTCTAAGCTAAAGGAGAAAATCAAAACACAAATCTCTAAGGTTGATAATTTCAATTAATTTATATATTGCCTATATTGTTTATTATTGCCTATATTATTATTAATGTGTATATTGTGTATATTGTTTATTTATTTACTATTTGCATAAAACATATTGAACTAATTTGCTGCTACATTAACCAATTGTAATTTCCAATGTGAAATATCCCTTCATCCAATATTTTCACCCTCGGAAATTCCTGGATTAACTTAATTTCCTTAACAACTCTTCACTTCTTCCTTATAACAGCAGTTGAGGCTGGCACCTTGGAAGATGAAGCAACTCTGTTGAGAAGAGGTGATACTCTCTTAATACCTATTAACATATAATACTTATTGATTACTTATGAATACTTGCTAGCACTCATTAATATTTGCTACCATGTGTTCCATTCAAATACTACACCTTTGTCTCCCTTGCTGTTACAACAGCTACCTAAATTAGTGTCCATTAATCCATCACATTTAAAAAATTCTTTTTATCATATAAATGTATATGTCTAAATATTATTATATTATTTAGTTTTGGGGTTAAAAATGTTATATTTTGTGCGATCTTCTGGGACTTGCTTATTTATTCAGCATTCTACATCTGGTTCTGTGTCTACATCCAGCATTCTACATCTGGTTGTGTGTGACTGTACTTTTTTTGTTTTCAGTGATGTACAACATCCCATTGCATAAATACACCACAATTTATTAATTGGTTGACATGAATGTTTGACATATTTTATCTTTCTTTATCTCATGAGTTTAATTCAATAATGCAAACCTGAGAATTCTTGTACATGTTTTCTTTTGAATATTTTCTCTTTGAGATACAAACCTAAGAACAGAATTAAGCACCATATTTGAACCTTCAATTTTACCATCTGATTTCACTTTAAGATCCAAAGTAGTAACAATTTCCCTCATATCAGCATTGTAAGCAGAATGATATACATTGTCTTAAAATGAACATGAGAATAAGACTGGGATTAGATTGCCTTTGAGGTACAGTTCATGATTGAAGCATCCTCAAAAATGTGTAAAATCTTAAGTGAATATCTTGATGAACTATGATTAGATGAAACCCACCTTTGTAAGCATGACCTAAATCAGGAACCTGAATATTTTTATTAAGATCCATGGGGTTCTGTCTCTGCACTTTTTCAGCACTGCTTTTCTACACCCATGAATAATATCTTTAATTACAATCCATATATTAATTTTGCTTGTTTATGAATTTATAATATTTGAATCGCTGAACATGTATTCTTTGGTGCTTGGCTTTCATTGTTAAATTCAAATTGCCGAATATAATAGTGGTTCATTCATTATCATAGACAAATATTTTGTTATTGCATCTATCATGTACACAATGTGGTTTATACAATTCATTAGCAATTGGGTAGATTTCAATTTAAAATTATTTTTGATAATATTATTATAAGCATCCTTCTACATTTTTTTGGTGAACATATATGAATGTCTGTTGGGTTTTATATAAGTTGAATAGCTTGCTTTTGTATGTTGAGCTTTAGTAGATATCAATATCTACTAAAGAATAGCTTTCCCAAGAAATGGTATCAATTTGTACTCTCTGCTAGCACTTTCTGAGAGCTGCATTTTTTTCACATCTTTATCATCACTTGCTGGTTTTATTTCTGCTTTACTTTGATTTATTTTCATTGCTTCTTATCCATTTTAACCATTCCAATGGTGATGTTATCATACATAAATGTAGTTCTGTTTTGCATTTTATTGACAACTTTGTAGGTAGACCCCTTTTCAAATGTTTAAATGTCATTTGTATTTCCTATTTTGTAAAGTATCTGCTTGATTTTTTTGTCTATTTTTTTAAAATTTTGGTATTTTCTTAATAATTATATTACAGTTTATTTATAGGACTTTCCCAAAAACTCCTGTATTAATGCTGGGATATTTGGAGGTGAAATGATTGAACTGTGAGAGCTCTAATCTAATAAGTCCATGCTAGTTCCAATGGACCAAGTGGTAAGTGTAGGCAAGTGGGCCATGGATGGAGGAGGTGGGTCACCTGAGTCTGCTCTGGAACCAGTGCATCTGCTCTGTGAATCCTCCTCCTTCTCTGTTTCCTGGCTGCCTTGAATAGAACAGTATTTCTTCTCCAGGTCATTCCGTCATGATGTTCTGTCTCTCCCTGGGCCTGGAACAATGGAGTTGACTGTCTCTGGACTGAGATTTCTGAAACTGTAAGGCCCAAATAAACTTTTTCCTCTAAGCTGCTCTGGTTATGTATTTTGGTCACAGCAACAAAAAGCAAAAATAATGTCATGTTCATTATTTGTTCTGAATTCAAAGATTACTTTCAACTATTTATTTAAATATTGTCTTCCATTCTATGACTTGTCTCTTAAATCCCTTAATGTCCCTTAATCTAGTCTAAATGATGAAATGTTTACTTATGATTACTACTTTAATCTCCTGTTCTTTTTAAAAAAATGATATACCTCAAGAGTATTAAAGTATTTTTCTATATTTCATTCTAAAATACTATGGTATTGAGTAAACATAATTTTATTTTTGATACTTATACTTCTAATCTGTTAGGAATTGATATAGTATATTTTGTGAAATAGGGGACAAAAATCCCTGGTTTGATTTCTGTATCATTAACTTTGCTATGTAAATAAGGATTAGATATTCAAAATATTTGTCACTCAATGTCTCCATTTGGGAAGTTGGAATAATAAGATTATACAAGACTTCTTATGCTACCTACTGTTGTCAACAGATAGGTCCCAGCTGTCATGTTGCTTCCTGGATGTACTTGGTCTCACAACACTCATATTTTTAAATAGATGTTTTCATGTTATTGTCATTCATAAGGCAGTATGGTTATTAATTGTTTGCTTTTCATCCTAGGATTTCAGTTTTCTTTGATGTCTTCTTTGCTGTAGGGAATTGCATTGGACTTATTCAATTTAAAAAACCTTGAAATACAAACATTTCCTCTTAACAATTGTTGCATTTTTGCATTCTGTATAGTACTATGTATGTACTTGATTTAAAAGGAAATATTTGCTGAAACACATAAGATGTGAATTTATAAAGGTATATGTTAGATTGTGATTTTAATAGTGATTGTGCATCTATTGAAATGGCTAACTCCTCATCCCACTCACATCGAGAGTTTAACAGGGTTAATATTTGTGGATGTGGAAGTATCTTTGAATACTGTTTCTTTGAAGCTTATGCAGTGTGCCTCAAGGCCTTTGGAGGAAACAGGGATCAGCAGTAGTCAATTGGTACTCCAATTCTAAAGAAACAGAAAAGAGGCTACAAAGAGATGACATATAACTCTTAATTTGTTTTCCACAGCACTTTAGGAGACATCATACACTATTGTCTGATAACAACTGAGAAAAAAATGAGAGCCTGCTTAAGTAGTTCATTAAAACAGAGAAGAAGTGGCTCTTTGAGTATTTTGCATTTTTACAATTTCCTGATGAGGTATTTGAGAGTATTTCTACGGAGTCATAGGAGTCAATTTACAAAAGACATAAAAAAGGGTATTTGGGTTTTGCACAAATAGTGAAATCAGATCTTAGCAGAGAGAAGTTGAAAGGATCCCTGGATGCTGAGAATGAATAAATATTCTGCAAGAAACTTGCTCCCTACACAAAATTGAAGATGTGAGATCCTTGGTGCTAGAAAACTTTGCTTGAAACAAAACACTAGATTTAGTCATCTGCTAAATCCAAAATTGTTTGAGTGCCATTAGGATGATATTTCTAAGGTAAGATCTTTCCTAATTCCCTTTTCACTCCATTCCCTAGCTCAATTACAAAATGGTCAATCATCACTGTTATGTTTCTGAGTGGGAGGTGTTATAGAGGGGAAAGGAGGAGATATCTGGCTATCATTACCCATTTTCCTGACTGTGGCTCACATGCATGAGAATAGTTTCAACTTTAGATTATATTCAACTGTTTGATTTATACTTGGTATTAGATGATTAAGTTTTTATATCAAGAATATATTTTGTGAGGGAAAGTGATTTCAGGATTTATTTTTTATATAGGACCTAATTAAATTGCTGAGGCTGGCTTTGAATTTGTGATTTTCGTGCCTCAGCCTTCTGAGTCATTGGGATTACACACGGCCACTGTGCTCAGCTAAGATTTTTAATTACCTAAAAGTAATAAGAAAAGTTAAAGAGGACTGTCCAACTTTTCATCCAGGGCTACAGAGAAAACACACTAACTCTACATCTGAGGTCCAAACACAGAGTCGGAGAAATTATTTACCATTACAATCAAATTGTAATTTTTATAGTGAAACAAATTCACATGTGCAGACTTATACATACAACTTAAACTATTTATTGTTATTGATGATAGGATGAATGAATGAATCCATAAGCTCCATTTGTAAAAGATGAATAATTAAATTCTACAATTTTCCCTATAATCCTTATGGTATATTTTTATTAAATCTGAGATATTTAAATGCAGGTATATATCAATATTATTTTTATATTATTTATTTTCCTTCTTGGAAATGTTTTACCTAACCACTTGTTATTTTTAGAACGCACCATACAATCTTACTGGCATAATTCTGTAAACATTTTGTTCTGAGTCTTTATCTTCTGATTTGCTTTGTTTAATCTTTTATTCAGATAGGTTATGTTTACATAATTTATTCAGGAATATACCAAGTGATATAATTACTGAATCCTTGCTTTAGTAATTTTAATTAATGAAGAATTTGTAAGCACCTACTATGAGTCAGGCAAGTCTATTTGCTTTATGCTTGAAAGCTATTTTGGCTGAATAGAGAATTCTTGAATTATTCTTTGTATAATGCCTTACATACATCCTCTCCCCAATAAAGGTCTTTAGTTTAGCTTCATGAATAATACCTTTTGATATTTCCAGTCTGCTCTGCTTTGGTCTTTGTTTTTCCTTTTTCTGAATCCTACATAATTTGGATACATATTACTGAATGCTTGAAATTCAAATATTTCAATAAAATGACACTTCATATTAGCATCACTAATTTTGCTTATAGGTTCATGTTACTCTTCAGTTTGGAATCCCTTTATCATTAACTAATAAATTATTTGCTTTTCCTTCTTTTGTTATTCATAGATTGTCACATATTATCTGTCACATATTCTTGCAATTATCAGGTTTCCATAATTTTGTAAGCTGTCATGATTATTCTGTAATTTCCAATAGTTCACTTGATACGTACTTAACAAAATCACATTTTTCAAATTTAATAAAGTATTCCTATGTTCGTAGACAGCTAGTCCTAATAATCATTTGTGCTAGCTTTTTGGCAAGATATGTTCTCTTGAATCTGGAGGACACAGTAAAAATGTTCTAAATTTTTGCTCTATTTATAGCAATGAAAGTGCTTTCATGACAACATTTCCTTTAATTCACAATTGAAGTCCCTGGCTTTTGACATATTGTGTCATTATGTAGTTCTGATATTTTTTACTTCTGTACTCATTTAGGCAAAAGCCTTAAAAATAGTCTTCTGCTTACAGTAACTTCTCACTCTGGGAAATAGCCTTCATTGACATTTTTCTTCATATTTATGACAGTGAAACATCTAAAGAGCTTCTGATTTGTTGTGGCTATATTGTCTAAGAAGGATTTTGATTGCTCAAATATTCTCATTCTTTCTTTTTAATTATTCATTGAAAGCTTAGTGAGAGGAACAGACAGAGGAAATGTTCTCTGCCCCAATGGAGGTGAAAACATGCCAGTCATTGCCCTCACCCTTTGGGTTGATCAGAATTCATGCACCAATACATGGCATTATTTTATTTCAAAGCAGAACATTCTATTTTCAAAGTAAGAAAAATCAAGTGTGTCTTTATCTTTAAGGTGTCTGTTACACTTGAAAGTGTTTAGCACAAATCTGCAGTGAACAATCTGGTAAAATACTTTTTCAAGTTTGAAGCAGCGATGTAATTTCTACTAGATTTTTATTTTTCTGGTCACTAATCTGGTGTCCAGTGGAATAGAAAAAAAGATGAATACTCATGTTTATGTTGCCAGTCTGTCAGATGCCTCTGTTGTCCAATATTTAGTCTTTTTTCAATTTAGTCTTTTTTCTTTGGCCTAAGACTAAATTTGAGAGGACAGGTACAAGAACATTTAAAATAATCATTATTCAAATCTAACAAAATATTATACAATCTATGCAAAGATTCAATAAAGTGTATAGATTACATAAAATTATATGAAGAAATCAGAATTAATAAATTTTGTATAAAGTGTTAACATTTTGATGCTATTTTTTAATTTATATTTTTATTAAAGCATTATAGTTTTACATAATTGTAGGTTTCATTTTGACATATTCATGAATGCATAAACATAATTTGCTTCATTTCAATCCCCAGTACTATTCTTTTCTCTCCCTTCCTTCCCCTCCTGCTCCATCCCCTTTCTATGCTCCACTTCTTCTCTCTTTACATGAGACCTTTCCTTTTAAAAAATCTTTATTTCTCTCTAGCTTCTGCATATAAGAGAAATCATTTGAGCCTTGATTTTTCTGAGTCTGCCTTGTTGCACTTGGCATGACATTTTCAATTTCATACATTTACTAACAATTGACATAATTTTATTCTTCTGTAAGACAGAATAAAACTTCATTGTGCTTATATACCTCATTTTCTTATTGAGAAACACCTAGGCTGATTACATACCTTGGATATTGTGAATTATGCTGAAATAAACATGGATATGCCTGTATCCTCATAGTATGTTGATTTTAGTGCTTTCTGGATAAGTACCAAGGAGCAGGATAACTGGGTCAAATGGTGTGTCCATGTCTATTCTTTTGAGAAATCTTCATACTGCTTTCAAAAGTGGTGTACTAATTTGCAGCCTACCAACAGTGTATGAATGTATATTTTCCTACACATCCTCACCAGCATGTATTGTTATTTGCATTCTTGATAATTGCCATTCTAACTGAAGTAAGATGAAATTTCAGTGTAATTTTGATTTGATTTTCATTTCCCTGATTGCTTCCAATTATTCATTGGTGCACTAGTTTGTTTTTTTGCTGTTAAGTTTGTTGAGTTCTTTATATATTCTGAATATTAATTTTCCATCAGAAAAGTAGCTGGCAAAGATTTTCTCCTATTCTATAGGTTCTCTTTACACCATCTCATTTTCTTTGATGTACAAAGGCTTTATAATTTGAAGTTTTTTTTCAAAAACATCCATTCTCTGTTTTTGAATAAATTTTATACAGTAACATATAAATATAAATTTGTAATTATAATTATAAACTAATTAAGATTATGTATTATATATAACCTAATCAATAATAGAATGAGGATGTTAGTAATAAAAACATTTTAGCAATATTCCTATAGTTGTTTTGCTAATATATATGAATACATAGCTTATTTCTAAATTATTTTGAATAGAGATAATTTATAGTAGTTTCTAAAATATTTTTATGTCAATTTGTAATGTTGAAATTAATACTTAACTTAAATCATTGTATCCAGGTACTAGATTTTCACTGAAACAGTTACTACAAGGAAAATGTGTTAATAGTTCCTCATACCTATTCAGAACTGAGAATATTTGTAAAAAAAAATCTTGAAGAGTATTGTTTATGATGGCACTATCATCTGAGGAGGATCAAAGGATTGTGTAAGAAAGTGTCCATGCTAGGAGGATTTCCCATAAGTCACTCCACATATGAAAATATTTCTTTTGTTTTTCTGAAGCATGATTTTTCTTTGCCACTAAATGTTATTTTAAATTCATTGGAAAAGCTAACATAACCCAAGGAATCATATTAGGAATGAATAAGATCAAAAGGATTACATTATTTTTTCCAGACTTAAAAGTAGACTTTTAATAACTCATAAGTGGAAATAATTCAGTTGATCACTTTTTATTTCTAATTAAAATACAGTTTATTGACTTCTCATCTAAGGGACATAATAAAGGGCCCATATATGCATTGAATACTTGATCTAGAAAACCTATTTTTTAAAGTTTTCAATTCTTGAATATCTCAAGAATTGAATATTGAATGAAAACTTGTGCCATATATATAATATTTTGTAATACATTTGAATAGTTGTTTATTAATTTAATGTTATAAAACCAGTACATATTTTTGATAAAGAACTAAACAATACAGAAACATAATAAAATCATTTTCTTTCTTATAGATAATAAAATCATTTTCTTTCTTATACAGCTTGGATTCTCAACAGCTCCCTTCCTAGTAAAAATTAGTATAAGCTCATGATATATTTCTCATCTGCTAATACTTTACATTTTCTGTATTTTAATTGATATTTGAGAGCTATTTCTACATTAGTAATTAAGTTACTGGTAAACTAATGATAATATATTTAAATTTTTATATTATCTGTGGATTTGATTTATTTTATTTTCCTAAGATTTTAGTAATAGGGATACGTAGTGAAGTATGTCAGTCCTTATCATTGTGGCTTTGGGAAGTTATTTCAAATTAAGCCATTTATTTTTAATGATTAGAATAAAATATTAACTTATCTATTGTCACTTTTATATGCTTTAATATTCTTACGTGCAAATATTTTATCCAACTAATTTTTTTGCTATAAGCAAGAGGTTAACACTTCTGCTCCACCCCTTCCCCCCTGCCTCTTAATGGTTATAAAGATATAACATTGGAGAGGAAGTTTTTTGGTGACTTTTTTTAAACAGCACCTTCCAAATAAAGATATTTGAATAACTGTGATTTCATAAAAAAAATATTCCTTTACCTAAAATTTTGGGCTAGTGGTAAAACATTAACTAATGTTTATTTAATTTTCTCTTAAAATTTATGCTTCAAAAGTTAATTGTCCAAACTATAAAATTTAGACTCTCATTTGAGGTGATAACTTAAACTTTTCTTATTTATACCAATTTATTTGAAAGAAAAATCATTTTCATAAAACTCTCAAATTATCACCTTTTAATTAATGACTGGCAGGGAATTCAGAAATCCATTAAATATTCCACTTCAATTTTAGAAAACACTATAAATATTATATGTAGACACTCTCTTCGCCTCATTGATTATTTCTTTTGCTGAGAAGCTTTTAAGTTTGAATCCATCCCATTTATTAATTGTTGATTTTATGTCTCATGTTTTAGGAGTCTTGTTAAGAAAGTCAGGTCCTAAGCTGACATGATGAATATTTGGGCCTGCTTTTTCTTCTGTTATGTGCAGAGTCTCTGGCTTAATTCCTATATCCTGGATCCATTTTGAGTTCAGTTTTGTGCATGGTGAGAGATAGGGGTTTAGTTTCATTTTGCTGCATATGGATTTCCAGTTTTCCCAGCACCATTTGTTGAAGAGGCTATCTTTACTCCAATGTATGTTTTGGGTGCCTTTATCTAGTATGAGATAACTGTATTTATGTGGGTTTGTCTGTGTGTCCTTTACTCTGTACCATTGGTCTACATGTCTATTTTGGAGCCAATACCATGCCATTTTTGTTACTATAGTTTTGTAGTATAGTTTAAGGTCTGGCACTAAGCTCTAGGATATATAAAGAACTCAAAAAACATAACACTGAGAAAACAAACAACCCAATCAATAAATGGGCTAAGGAGCTGAATAGACACTTCTCAGATAAAGATATGCAATCGGTCATGCAATCGCTATATGAAAAATGTTCAACATCTTTAATAATTAGAGAAATGCAAATCAAAACTACTCTAAGATTTCATCTCACTCCAGTCAGACTGGCAGTTTTCAAGACTACAAGCAACAATAAGTGCTGGTGAGGATGTGGGGAAAAAGGTACACTCATACATATATTGCTGATGGGACTACAAATTGGTGCAACCAATCTGGAAAGCAGTATGGAGATTCCTTAGAAAACTTGGAATGGAACCACCATTTGACTCAGCTATCCCACTCCTCTGTCTGTACCCTAAAGACTTAAAAACAGCATACTACAGTAACACAGCTACTTCAATATTTATAGCAGCACAATTCTCAATTACTAAACTGTGAAAACAACATACATGCCCCTCGTTAAATGAATGGATAAAGAAACTGTGATGTATATATACACAATGAAATATTACTCAGAAATAAAAGAGAATAAAATTATGGCATTTGCAGCTAAATAGATGGAGTTGGAGAATATCATGCTAAGCGAAGTAAGCCAATCCCCAAAACCAAAGGCCAAATGTTCTCTCTGATAAGTGGGTGCTGAGCCATAATGGGATGGAGGGGCATGGGAAGAATGAAGGAACTTTGATTGAGTAAAGGAGAGGGAGGAGAAGGGAAGGGCCATGGGGGCAGAAAAGATGGTGGAATTAAATGGACATCATTACTCTAGGTACATGTATGACTGCACATACGGTGCAACGCTACATTGTGTGCAACCAGAGAAATGAAAACTTGTGCTGCATTTGTGTACAATGAATTAATCGAAATGCATTCTGCTGTCATATATACCTAATTAGAATAAATTAATTTTTTAAAAAGCTATATGTTAAATTACCATATTATATCAGCTCATTCTTTGATCTAAATCTGTCTTCCATACTTAAAGAAAATAAGTCAATTTGCTACTATAACTGTTGCCTCAATTATTAGAAATACTCTTTTTTGGTGGGGGTGAAAAGGAGGATAGTGGAATGTTAGGCAACAGGTGTTCAAACAAAGTTAAAGGAATAAGTCCTGGTGTTCTACAGCTCAGTGGGGGGACTGTTATTCATAATAACCTAGTACATAATAACCTAGTTTTTCCTAACTTCAGGAAAAACTAGAAGACAGGAGCTTTAAGCGCCAAATGCAAAGTAATGATAAAGTGATATAAATGTTCACTGCCTTAACTTGATCAGTACATATTGCAATTACTTATTGAGCTATCATACTATGTCCCTTGAATATGTGTAATTTATTACATGTTAAAAACAATTTTAAAAGTATGTTTCAAGAGATGGAAATATTAAAAGCCCTGACTTTGTCATTGCACAACGTACACATGTATCAAATATATGACAGGACAATACATAAATAATAAATACATTTAAAATTATACATATAATATGTTGTATATGTAATATGTATAATCAATCATATAAAATATAATACATATGTATTATGTCTTATATTACTATATAAAAGTATGTATGTAATTATATATTATATATATAAAATACTTGTTTTTCTTGTCACCTCCCCATAAAGATTGCTTTCCTTACTCTCATATATCTATGAGCCTCCTAAATTTTGAGACTAAGAAAGAAATTCAATATTTCAAGTACAGTCTGAGCAATTAGTTTTACAGGTTTTCAGAGTATCATATATCTATTCATGTTAACTCAAAAAAGAATTGCTTGATGTCTCTTTTATAGTTATGATTGTATTGAAATGAATGAACTTACCAAGATTACAATCAACTGTAATCTCTCAAACAAAATTTTAGTTTAGTCAGCACCATTAAACATATTTAAAAATTAAGTAAGTTATTTGTGCTTTATGATGTTCCAAGTAGTAGAATAGGGACATAATTTTAGTAGATTAAAATTCATTTATTAATTTGTACAATTACTAATGCAAAGATCAAAATATGACAATTTCTTTATTCTTAGTACAAACAAAGTTATGGCAGACAAGGTTTCTGAACTTCCCCAAATACAGAATCAAAAGGCATAGAATTAACTAAATAAATGAACCATTTTGAGAAAAATGTCATGGAGGATCCACAGATCAATTTGGTGCTAATACTGCAATTATAATTAGCTGCCTAGAGGCTATTCAGTAATACAGTGTCTCCTGTACTTCTCAGCAGGTGGGTAACATTGACAGATGAAGCTCTTATATTGAAGAATATCTTTAAGTACTGTAGATATGGTAACTTTCAATTTTAAGTACAAGTTACAGTACTAAAACTTAAGAGGAAAGAAACAAATGTTAAGTGAACGTGACTTATGCTTAATAAATTATTACAGACTGGATATTCTACCTATGCTTCTTAGAATTTTATGCATAATCTTATTGCACTTAGATTTCAAACATTAGCAATACAATATTATAATTGATTATCATAGTACAATGCATTGAAAACTCCAATGTACACCATAAACTAAGCACAATGGAACAAACAGCTGTAAAAATGCTATATACAATTTAGTCTAATGATGTCACTATTTTAAGAGTGCCTCAGATGCAGTGGCTTTTAATATGTTGTCCTTGAACTTGTAGCTTTCGTTTCACCTGGGAACTTATTAGAAATACACACTTTTCTATCTCATTCTTATGAATTGAAAACTCAGCAGTGGGGATAGGGTCCAGCAAGTTTGTGTGCATATGTGTGTGTGTGTGTGTGTGTGTGTGTGTGTATTTCTTTTATTTGGAAAATAGCAATTATTATTACATGTTTTAGAATACAATTGATGATTTTATTTATAGTACACATTTTAGAAAAGTTCAATCAAGATAATAAATAACCTTCAACTTACCATTCTTTGTTATAAGAACATTAAAAACTATTTTTATCAAGTTGGTATATGTACTACATTATTAACTATGATCTCCAGGCAGTGCCATAGATTACTAAAACTTACTTCTCCAGTGTCCTGAAATTTTGTACATTCTACTCTGCTCCTATGATATTGATCATTATAGATTCCGCATAACAGTGAGATAATAAAATATTTGTTTTTGTGCACCTGGTTCAAACTGCTTTTTAACTGCTTCAAGCAATTCTGAAGCCCCTGAAGTTTGAGAATCGCTGCTATAGTTAATGGCCTGTATCCTGATAATGGAGTAGAAACAAGTGTAGACTTTCTTCAAATGATGTTGACTAATCAGCACCTATGTTGATCTCAATTTGGAAGGCTTCAAATTTTTTTCAGCCTTTATATTTCTTATAACACTGTACACAAAATGATTTCATGTAACATATTACTGATCTAGAATTCTGGCACTCCATCACTGCTTTTTCTTTTCTCTTTTCTTTCTTCCTTTTCTCATAGGCTACTCCACATGTTAGCTTTAATGTGATTATTAAATTTCAGCATTTATGCATGCAGTTTCAGAATTTAACATTGCCTTTTTGAAAACAGGCTAGGTGTCTGGCACACTCTTCATTTGTCTTCTTATTGAGTTCATGTTGTTCAAAATCTCTAATTTTGTCTCCCTGAACCAATGAAGCCACATAAAAATGCTCAGCTGCTTTCATCTTCAGCAATACCCTCTCTCTACCCATAAAAGGATTTGATTCTCCATCTCATGTTCTACACACAGGATGAAAAAGTAGCTGTAAATATGATCCTTTTCTCCATGTTAGCCTGTCTCTTGATTCTAGGCCCTTTCAGTGCTTGCTTCTCCAGAGCTCTCTTATGCCTTCAAAAGTATTTTATATTTTTTAAGTTTTTCTCCATAGGATACTTAGGTAACTTCAAGCTACTCCATCTGAACTAGAAGCAAAAGTATAATGTGGTTTTTTTTTTAATGCTTGAATTTGTAAGTTTATTTTTATTAATTTACTTTTGCAATTTGTATTTGGTTTGATTTTTTTCTTTACATGGAAATAGTGTTCTTTTTTATCTCATTATTCTACTTATAATAGAATACTTCTAGTGTATTCTATTCCCCTTTCCTACTGAGAAGATACATATTTAAGGATATACTTTCAATAGTTTCCATTAATATTGTAGCATGCATGATTGCCTTAGATGGGTCTGAAATTAACAAATAGTTCTAGCCTACTCTAAATAGTAAAAGACACTGTGTTGACTTTGACTTCTTCCTTCCCAATTTCATGCTATTGTGCTGATTATCTGGTCTCAACAAGTTTTGGAAGCCTAAAAGAAACTGTTACTATGCTTTCTCATTCTTTAAAATTCTAAAATAATTGTAATGTGTGATATTTTTAAAAATAGAATGACAGTTTCATGTTCTTCTGATTTCCACTTTCATTTTTTTTGTTCCTACATACATGATAGTAGAATGTATTTTGACATATGTGTGTGTATGTATGTGTGTATGTATATGTGTGTGTGTATATATATATATATAGAGAGAGAGAGAGAGAGACAGACAGACAGACAGAGAATAACATCTCATCCTCATGATGTAGAATTACTTTGGTTGTGTAATTATATATGCACATTCCCCATTTCTTGCCTTCATTGATTTCCACTTTCTTCTTTTAGAAATATATTCTTGGTTGAAATTGTAAAACAGAGCTGTGGATATTATATTTTCACTGTTGATAATATAAAAGTAAATTCATTTACCTCACTCTTGATAATGTAGAGGATGCTAAAAATGACTTCTACCCATCTTGGTCCAAGTGGGAACCTCTGTAATGAAAGACAAACAAGCTGTTTAATCTATGTAGCTCTCCTCTTGGAGGAAATTTCAATAAAAAGTGGTGGTCTAGAACTCTTGCCTTTATAGTATCAACAAAGAACAATAAATTTGTTGGGAAAAGACAGGACAAAAGAAAGCCATTGAAGGTTTCCAGGATGAGAAACTGTGAGAAGGTAGATGTATGGAAGAAAATCAATGGAATCAGGTTTGTTTGTAGGTTCCTGTAATGTCTCTGGAATGATAAATGTCTTGAGTTGTCTCCAGTAAAGGAGAATTTGTATTCTTCATTTGAGATGAAAAGAACAGTAGTTTTTCTCCATTTGTTTCTTCTTAATTGTTTCCAACTCAAAAATTGCTTTATATCAAAGGCATATTTTGAAATGACATAGTCTGGTTTTCTTCACTTTTAATACTATAAGATATAGAACTGATTGTGGTGTATCATTATTTGGGTCTAAATTCATAATGTGGGTTTTTTCTGGGTGCAGTGGCCCACATCTGTAGTCCCAGCTACTTGGGAGACTGAAGCAGGAGGATTATAAGATCATCTACACCAGTCTGCACAACATAGTAAAATCCTAACTCAAAAAAAAAATACAAAACAAAAACAGACAAAAACAAAAAAATAATAAATAAATACTAAAATAAGGCTTATTTTAGTAGAGCTTATTTTCACTCTGATCTCTATTACTTTTGATGGAGGAACACCATCACAAAGAAGTTTAAGAAGTTTGTTGGTCTTTTTCCTTTTTAGATTTTTCTATTAAATATCAAATAAGTTCATATAGTATGGAATATAACCATGGTACTTTAAACTGAAATTTCTACTATGATGCAATGAAAATGCAGACCAAATATCAAATGGCAAATAGGTTTTGTTTGCTTTTACTTTTGAGAAAAAAATTTCCTCTCAACACTTACCACAAGATCACACAACTCAAATCTTTGTGTGTGTATACATATGTGTGTACACATACATATTCATACACACTTATATGCATATATACCTATATATAGAGATACATAATGGTGCATAATATAGTCTATCAACAGAAGCTTTCTTTCAGTTTAAGCATTTTCTTCATTTCCAAAGAATTTGATCCTATACAGACTTCATGAAACAAAGACCAAGAATGATACTAGATTCCTAGGTGTTATTTGTTCCTATTTATCACTGCATGATGGAATTCTTCTTATACTATTTTTGACAGATGCCCATCCCTCGCTTGTGGTAGACAACTAACTATACATATTAAATGCTCATTTCATTCCCCAATTGCTCTAGTTGCTGAACTAGTATATCAAATCTATTGATTTTTGTTACCATTATTTTGTCTTTGTTTCAACAATCAATACTTTCAGAATAAGGCTATAGTGAATGACTTGAAATTATAAGTAGATAAAGTGAAAAATATAACTTGAAGAACAACAATTCACTAGAGAGATTTTAGACCAAGCTAACTTCAATTGGCCACTTTACCTTTTTATAAATGGAAACGAGAAAGATTTATTTCTATTTTAGTTGCTAAGTACATTTCTTCTAATCTAACATGTCTAAAACAAGCTACATATTCTAGCATATTATACTGTATTGATTTAGAATGTGAGCTTTTGAATTCTATAACTTTGGATAGAATCTGACTTAGCACTTACTAGCTTGACCTAGTAGGTCTTAGGAAAATATTTCACACATTTTACTTATTTGTAAACTAAGATGCAATGATATTTGCACAATAGGACCTTTTAGAGATGACAAAGTACCATATATAAAATATTTAGCACAATTCTCAGTTGTTATGGTATTGATGGCCAGGTGCTCCATATTGAAATATGATTAAGAAACTACTCCATGATTTTCGTATAATATCATCTTACAAAAAAATTGATTCTCAGGGGGCATAATAGGACAAAATAGCATATGTTTTGGATTTATGATAACAGAATTTATATTTATATACTAAAATCAACATTTGTAAAGGTTCTGGTCTTACTCATGTAATTGACCTAATATGATTTTCATAAATGCTTACCATAGCCAATTTTTTTGGAAACACCTATGAGACTCACTACTTGACAGGAAAGTCAGTTGGCAAAAATATATATAGGTAAATAGAAATAATATTTGGCATACAGTAATACTACATATTTTAAATTATGGTTTATTTTAAAAATTTTTAGAAAGAAATAACTACCCTCAAATTCATATCTTAGTAAGGAATGGTAAAAATCAATAAGTAGACATCTATTCAATAACTAGACATTAAAATCAGCATAATATATGTAAAGAGAAGGAATAATCAAAAATATTTTTATAAATTAGTATGTGAGAAAATTATCAAATAATGGAGTGATCAACAAGATCCAAAGGGTCATGAGGATACTAATAACTCTGATAGGGAATGATAAAGAAGAAAAAAAGAAAAACCACAGATTAATTTTAAGACTGAAAATAGAAAATCACCACAAACATTAAAAAGGCAATATGGATAAAAAGGAATACACACACACACACACACACACACACACACACACATTCATCTTAGAAAGTGTAACCTGGGGCTGGGGTTGTGGCTCAGTGGCAGAGTGCTTGTTAGCATGTGTGAGGCACTGGATTCAATTCTCAGCACCACACATAAATGAATGAATAATAAAGGTCCATCAACAACTAAAACAAAAAAATATTAAAAAAGGAAAAGCATAACCTGCCAAATTTAACAAATTGTATCATATTAATAAAAATGCTCCTCACATATAAAATTAGAGAAATGTATGATAAATTTGCTAATGAATTCAGCCAAACATTCAAAAGAAAATAATATCAATATAATACAAATATTTGAATTAAAATTTTGTTTTCTGTGGTTTCAGCTATTCATGACCAAACAAGATTCCAAATATAGTAAATGGAAAATTCCAGAAGTAAACAAATCATGTTTTAAATTTTGTGTTATCAGAAATATGATAAAATTTCAGACTGTTCTGTCCCATACAGAGCATGAATCATCCCTTTGTCCTACAAATGCATTGTGTATGACACCTAATTAGTGGTTTTGTAGTTGTGTGGGTTATCAGATTGATTGGCCCAGTATCACAGTGTTTGTATATATAAGATATAGTACTTTGAATTTGGTGCTTTGAATTGGTATGGTCCACAATTTCAGGCATTCACTGAAGGTCTTGGAATGCTCATGGTGGAAGAGATTACATTTTTTTAAAATAGATGCCTGAAATGTGTAATAAAAATCGTTATTCCTTCTTGATTAAAAGATCTCCAAGCTAAATATTAATATGGAGAAGTGTATTTATTTAACAGATTTTCTGCAAAAATAGTAAAGTATACATATATACTAGTTGAGTATTGAAAGCTTACATTTGAT
>PVHX01024882.1:0-23279 GCA_004024805.1 Geosciurus inauris | reverse complement strand
AAACGGACAGGGGCACCGATGATTCCCCCAAGGACTCGCAGGAGGACTTCCAGGACAGGCATTTGAGCAGTGAGGAGATGATGAGAGAATGTGCAGATGTGTCAAGGGCTCAGGAAGAGCTAAGGAAAAAACAACAGAAAATGGGTAGTTTTCACTGGATGCAAAGAGATGCTCAGGATGCGTTTGCCCCAAGGGGCCAACGGGGTGTGAGGGGAGTGAGGGGCGGAGGTAGGGGCCAAAGGGGCTTACATGATATCCCCTACCTTTAATGCCTTTGGCCGCGGATTCAGACTTCTCTGATGAGAATATTGCTGGCCCCGCTTTCCCTGGTAGATACTTGCCAGGCCCTGTGCTTTAACCTTAAGCTGATACTTTGCTTTAGGTGTCACTCTTGTTACCAGCAGCCTTTTGACCCAACTACAGCGCTCTTTTAGTACAGGATTTTCACCCATGTGCATGTCCATTGTATAATAATAATAAAAAGTTTGCAAAACCACATATACAGTGTCAGTCCATTTTTATAAAAATGTAAATATGTTTGCATAATGCATCTGTGCTCAGAGAAAACTCTGCAAGTGTGTATGCTAAAAAGTAGGCAATAGTGACCTACAAGGTGACCAAGAATAGATTTTACCTATACTCAAAAATTAGTCTTATCACCTGAGGATTAGGTACCTTCATGCCATTCCTTTGCTGGTGTGCCCAAAGTGGGTCTTCCCTAGGTGGTACCAGATGAGTGGGCACTGTTGCCCCTTCTCCTGGGTCCTCTACCATCTTATGGCTCCCTAGTGTGTGGTGCTTTTACTTTTATCTTTTCTTTCTTTTTGCTCACTCATCTTTACTTTTTCCTACCCTATATGGATTGTTTTCCATAATAATATTTTAAAAAACCAAAACCAGAAAGCAAGATGTGATAAGCAACTGAATTACTGAAGAACCAATGAAGATATTTAAAATTCCTGCTATCAGAATGTAAAACAAATAAAATGAACAAACCTCTGGGACTCATAACTAAAAGGAATCAGCCTGGCACTTATAACAGGGTTATTCTTGCTATAAGGGTTAGTCTTATCATCTGTGAAATGGGTATAACTACTTGCCTCACTGGACTGCACAGTACATTAGATGACATGTTAAATATGTGATCTGTTTTGAGCTAGCTCCCTTGCAGAAGGAGGGAGACCCTGGACCTCATCATACACTGAAGCAGGAGCTGGAGGTAGTTCTTACCCAGAGGCAGGAAGAACTCCAAGAGCTGAGAAGACATGGCATTCTTCTCTGGATACAACCATATCCATTTGGGCAGTCCTGTCATGCTATGACCTATAACTGTACTCCCTCCTGACAACCACTTCTATAATGGAGTCCTCATGGTGACAAGGCCCAGTGGATTCCCTGCAGTCCCCAAAGAGCTAAAGCCCCTTTTTGACCCCTAAAGGAGTATGCATAAAGGGCCTCTCCCAATTGCAGATTTTGGAGCATTTTGCATTTCAGATGTTTGGATTGGTGTGCTCAACAGGTAAAGCCTATCCATGCAAATATTCCAAAATCCAAAAAACTTTGAAATCTGAAATATTTCTGGTCCCAAGCATTTCTGTTAAGGGATACTCAATATTTGGTAACATGTGTTTTCCTTAGTGGAACACCCTGTCATGCCTCGTAATTTTTCAATCAAATGTTACTAAAATTTATTAACAATAAAATTCAAGTTATTTCTCTGTGCTCAGCTTACAGAATACTTAAGCCAGCCATGTACTCTAATTTTTAAAGGTTATTTCAATTACTTTTGCAAGGACAAGACTTGCCCATCCAATCCTGGAGTAACCACGGTTTAGAGTCCAGGGTCCAGGAGGGAGAGATCCCTCTGCTAATGTGCTTTCCCAGACTCTTTGGAAAGAATTACTTGTCAGTGGAGTCTTCTCTGAAGAAGCAGTGTGAAAGAGATCAGGCTCACCGTCCCTGCACTATTCAGTCACCAGCACACTCCATTGCCCCATTCAGAAGCTATCTGAATGGTGGTAAATAAACAGGGGCCCAGGGCAACTCCCTCATCATTTACTGTCCTGACCAAGATTCTGTTTGCTTTCACTCATTGGGAGGGTCTTGAGATCTAAATGCTAGCAAGCCACATCCCCTCCTAAATAGCCATATCTGCTTATTCAGATAGTGAGTGTGTCCACTGAGGGGATCCACTGCAGAACAAACTCTCAAGAATTGGGAGGAAAAAAATGAACATCTCTTTAGATGTCTCTCTTCCCACATCCCACCATGCCAGGGTTTGTTCCATGGGCCCATGTATGAAGAGACCACAGGAAGTTCGAATAGTGCTATGAAGGAAGTCAACAACATCAACTTCACTCACCAACCTAATCAGACTACTGTTACAGCTGAGTTTGGGATCTGTCAAAAGCAGAAACCAGTGATGAATCTCAGATATGGTAGCATTTCTAGAAGAAAGGTTGATAACAGTGGACTTCTTCCACCGAGGAGAGGCAATACTTGGTCCTTAAATAGAAACAATTGCACTTTTTACCAGTTTTATTGAGATATAATACCAGTTTTATTGACATATAATTCATATACCATAAAATTGTATGCTTTAAAAGCATACAATTCAGTGGCATTTAGTATATCCAAAGTTGTGCATTCATAGACACTAATTTTATAACATACTCATCATCCAAAAAAGAAACCATTTATACATTAGCAGACATTATGCATTCTCTTCTTTTCTCCATCCCTCATCCCAACTTTCTGGCAACCACTAAAATGACTTCTGTTTCTTTAGTTAAATATTGTTGACATTTCGTACAAATGTAATCATATACTATGTGGTTGGGGAGGTACTGGGGCTTGAAGCTGGGGCATTCTACCACTGAGCCACATTTCCAGGCCTTTTTGCTTTTTATATTGAAACAGGGTCTTGATAAGATGTTGAGTCTCTCCTTGAACTTGTGATCCTCCTGCCTCGGCTTTCTGAGTAGCTGGGATTACAAGTGTGTGCCACTTCTCCTAGCTCAATGTGTGGGCTTTGTGAGTAATTTATTTCACATAATTTGTATTTTGAAAGTTTATCCATGTTGTAGAATGTATTAGTACTCCATTACTATTTCACCATCTAATAATATTCAATTAAGTGGTAAACCACATTTTTAAAATCCATTTAATTGGCCATGACATTTGGGTTCTTTTCACTTTTGACTATTATAGATAATGTTGCTATGGACATTTGTGTAAAAGTTTTTGTTTGAACACTGTTTTCAATTCTTTGGAGGATGTGCTTAGGAGTAGAATTGCTGGGTCATATGGTAATTATATGCTTAATGTTTTGAAAAACTGCCCAACTATTTTCCAAGGCGAATTTATCATTTTGCACTTAAACCAACAATGTATGAGGGTTACAATTTCCTCATATTCACCAAAAATTTGCTATTTTCTGCCTTTATTTTATCCATTTTAGTGAGTGAGGATCCTCCTTTGGTCTGATTTGCATTTCCATAATTGCTAACAATTTGAACATCTTTTCACTGGCATGGGGACCATTTGTATATCTTCTTTGGTGAATTGTCTAAGTAAACCATTTGCCCATGATTTTGTTTTTGTTTTTGTTTTTTGGTACCGGGGATTGAACTCAGGGGTACTCGACCACTAAGCCACATCCCCAGCCCTATTTTGTATTTTGTGTAGAGACAGAATCTCACTGAGTTGCTTAGCACCTCATCATTGCTGAGGCTGGCTTTGAACTTGCAATTCCCCTGTCTCAGCCTCCCAAAGTGCTTGGATTACAGGCGTGTGTCACCAGACCCGGCTCCATTTGCCCATGTTTAAGTTGGGTTTATTTTTTCTTTTATTGTTCACTTGTAAGAGACTTTTATATATTCTAGGGTCAATTCTCTTATCGTATAAATAATTTGCAAATGTTTTCTCCCATTAAGTGGATTGTCTTTTAAATCTTTGGATGATGTGCTTTGAAGTACAAAATTTTTTTAACAAAGTCCAATTTATCTGTCTTATCTTTCTTCACCTATGCTTTTTTAAAAAATATTTTAGTTGTTAATGGACCTTTATTTTATTTATTTATCTTTATGTTGTGCTTAGTATTGAACCCAGTGCCTCACACATGCTAAGCAAGTGCTCTTCCACTGAGCCACAAACCCAGCCCCACACCTATGCATTTAAAAAATATTTTTAGTTGTAGATGGACACAATTACTTTATTTTATTTATTTATCTTTATGCTGTGCTGAGGACTGAACCTAGTACCTCAAACATGCTAGGCAAGGGCGCTACCGCTGAGCTACAACCCCAGCCCCTTCTCCTATGCTTTTGATGGCTTATTTAAAGAAAAATTTTCTAACCAATGATTGTGAATATTTACTCCTATGTTTTCTTCTGATTTTCATAATTTGTTCTTACACTTAGGCATTTTATTCATTTTGAGTTTTCATATGAGGTAAGATAGGGGTTTTTTGTTTGTTTTTTTGTTTTGGTATTGGGGATTGAACTCAGGGGTACTCTACCACTGTGCCACATCCCCAGCCCCATTTTGTATTTTATTTAGAGACAGAGTCTCACTGAGTTGCTTAGCGCCTTGCCATTGCTGAGGCTGGCTTTGAACTTGTGATTCTCCTGTCTCAGCCTCCCAAATTGCTAGGATTACAGGCATGCACCACCATGCCCAGCTGGGTTTTTGTTGTTGTTGTTGTTTGTTTGTTTTATTTTGTTTTTGAGGAAACAAGTTTTTTAAATTTATTTTTTAAAGAAATTATTTTTTAGCTTTTTAAAAAATCTGTTCTAATTAGTTATACATGACAACAGAATTCATTTTGTAGAATAGGGGTTTATGCTCGTTTTTTTGCATGTAGATATCCAGTTGTACCTTTTCTGGAAAAACTGTTATTTCCGTATTGAATGATTTTGGAACATTTCTCAAAAATCCATTGACCATAAATGTGAGGTTTAATTCTATACTTTCAATTGTTTTACTTATCTATATGTCTGTCTTCTGCCAATGGGGCACTGCCTTGATTACTATAGCTTTGTAGGAAGTTTAGAAAAAGAGAAATGTGAGGCCTCCAAATTCCTTCTCCTTTTTCAAGATTGTTTTGCCCGTTTTGGGTATCTTGCATGTCCACATGAATTTTGGGATAAGCTTGTCAATGTCTGCAAAGAAGTCAGCTGAAATTTTGAAAGGGCTTGCTGTGAATCTGTTGGGGATTATTGCTACTTTAACAATATTGTCTTCTAATACACAAATATGGTATATCTTTACATATATTTAGGTATTTAACTTCTTCAATTGTTTTTTAGTTTTCAGTGTATGATTCATGAACTTCTTTAGTTAAATTTATTCCTAAGTGTTTTTTTTTTCTTTTTCTTTTGTTTTGTTTTATAGTACTGGGGGTTAAACTTGAGGACTTGCACATACTAGGCAAGCATTCTACCATTGAGCTACACTTAAATCCATTTTATTCTTTTTGATGCTATGTAAATAAAATCATTTCTTTTTTTTTTTTAAATATTTTTTAATTGTACATGGACACAATATCTTTATTTTTTTATTGCTTTGTATGTGGTGCTGAGGATCGAACCCAGGGCCCCACGCATGCGAGGCAAGCGCTCTACCGCTGAGCTACAATCCCAGCCCAATAAAATCATTTCTTTATCTCATTTTCAATTAATTTATTGCTAGTGTGTAGAAATATTGATTCTAATAGCCAGGTACAGTTTTGCATGCCTGTTATCCCAGCTACTTGGGAAACTGAGGCAGAATGATTGCAAGTTCGAGGCCAGCCTGGGCAACTTAGTGAGACCCTGTCTCAAAATAAAAAAAGAAAAGTAAAAGAGGTTGGGGATGTAGTTCAGTGGTAGAATAATGGTTTCAATTCCTAGTACTGAAAAAAAAAAGAAACACAATTCATTTTATATATTGGTATTATACTCTACAACCTTACTGAACACATTTATTTGTATTAAAAACCTTTTTAATGTGTGGATATCTTAGGAATACTATTTACAAGATCATTTTGTTGGGCCGGAGATGTAGCCCAGTGGTAGAGTTCTTGCCTAGTGTGTGTGAGGTCCCAGTTTTGTTCCCTAGCACCATTTTTTTAAAAAAGAAGACTGTTTTATCTATGAATGGAGATAACTTTATCTCTTCATTCTGATCTTGATGAATTATAGTTCATTTTCTTGCCTAATTGCAGAGAATAACATCTCCAGTATAATACTGACTAAAAATATTAAGATTAAATATTCTTGTGTTGTTCTTGATCTTAGGTAAAAAACAGTAATAAGTCTTTAACCATGAGGTATATTGTAATCTATAGCTTACACTTGTATATGTTCTTATCAGATCAAGGAAGTTTTCATTTGGTCAAGTGTGTTTTCTGCGTCTGATCATGTGATTTTCCCTTTGTTCTATTAATATGACATTTTATATTAATTGCTTTTCAGAGGTTGAATTAGACTTGCATTCCTAGGATGAATTTCATTTGGTTCTTTATATACGATGCTGGATTAATCACCATATTCAGTATTTTGTTAGCATTTTGTTGAGGATTTTTGTTTCTATATCCATGAGTTATTGATCTACAGTTTATTTTCTTGAGATGGTTTTATCTGGTTTAGTATTGGGATAATGTACATGTCATAAAATGAGTAGGAATTATTCTCTCCAACTATTTTTGTAAGAGCTTTTGAAGGGTAGTTATTCTTTAGAGTTTTCTAGAATAAATGAAATTATCAGGGCATCGATATTTCTTCATGGGAATTTTTGATTACTATTTCAATCTCTTCAATTGTTATAGGTTGTGTTAATCAGTTTTTCATCACTGTGATCAAAATATCTGACAAGAACAACTTAGAGGAGGAAAAGTTCTATTTAGGCTTACAGTTTCAGCAGTCGCTGTTCATGGTCAGTTGGCTGCAAGCTAGAAAAAAATGATAGTAGAAGGGGAAAGCTGTTCAGTTCATGGCAGGTAAGAAGGAAAGAGAGGTGAAGGTCCTGGGGACTAGATAAGCCCTTACAGGGCAAGTTCTCAGTGACCTACTTCCTCCAACTAGGTCCTAACTCCTAGTAGTCCATTCAGCTATTAATAGATTAATTCAGCAAAAGGATTAATCCTCTGATGAAGTCAGAGCCCTAATCATTGCCTAAAAGCCCCACCTCTGAAACAGGCTGTATTAGGGACCATGTTTCCAACACATGAGCTTTTATAGACATTCCAGATGCCAACCATAACATAGATTTATTCATATTTTCTAATCATTCCTGAGTTAGTTTCAATACACTGAATCTTTTTTAGAAAATGTATATTTTATTTAGGTTATCTAATTTGTTGACATATGGTTGTTCATAGTATTCCATTATAATACTGTTCATCTCTGTAAAGTCAATAGTTATGCCCCCAATTTCATTCTTGATTTTGCTAATAAGGGTCTTCTTGTTCTTTCTTGCTCTTCCTTCCTTCCTTCCTTTCTTTCTTCTTTTTCATTTTTAAGTTTGCTGGAGATCAAACCCAGGGCCTCACACCCACCAGGTAAATGCTGTACTACTGAACTATATCCCCAGCCCTCTGCTTTTTCTTGATGAATGTAAGTTAACAGTTGATTGATTTTGTTGGTTTTTTTTAAATATTATTTTTTAGTTGTAGATGGGCACAATATCTTTTATGTGGTGCTGAGGATCGAACTCAGTGCCTCACGCATGCTAGGTAAGTGCTCTACCACTGAGCTACAACCCCAGCCCCGATTTTGTTGGCCTTTAAAGAACCAATTTGGTTTCATTGTCTGTGTTGTGTTTCTATTCTCATTTATTTATTTATTTTTAAGTATTTTTAGCTGTAGATATTTTAGACAATATCTTTATTTTTATTTATGTGTGCCTCACACATGCTAGGCAAGTGCTCTACCACTGAGCCACAACCCCAGCCCTCTCATTTATTTATGCTCTAATCTTTATTACTTCCTTTGAGTTTAGTTTGTTCTATTTTTCCCAGTAACTATGTTAAACCACGAAACAAATCTTAAAATTTTTTAAAAAGGATTGAATTAATATAAAATATGTCCTATGACTAAAATGGCATGAAATTAGAAATCAATAACATAAAGAAAATTGGGACATTTGAGAATACGTGGAAAATAAAAACACTTCTAAGCCAGGCGCAGTGGCACACATCTGTAATCTTAGCACTTTGGCAGGCTGAGACAGGAGAATTGCGAATTCAAAGCCAGCCTCAGCAACAGTGAGGTGCTAAGCAACTCAGTGAGACCCTGTCACTAAATAAAACACAAAATAGGACTGGGGATGTGGCTCAATGGTCGAGTACCCCTAAGTTCAATTCCTGGTGCCAAAAGAAAAAACAAAACACTTCTAAATAACCAATGGGTCAAAGAATAAACATGGGAGAAAATACATAATAATTCGAGCTCAAAGAAAATTAAAACATACCAAAGTTTACTGGATGTAACTTAAGTAGAATTTGGAGGAAATTCATAGCTGGAGACAGCCATATTTGAAAAAGAAAGAATTTGTTTAATAACCTAATAGTCCACCTTTAAAAAACTATGAAAATAATAGCAAACTAAAAACAAAGCAAGTAGAAGAAAGGAAATAAAAGAAACTAGAGTGGAAATAAATGAAATAAAGAATACAAAAATGGTGGAAAAAATAATGAAGCCAAAATTTTGTTCTTTGAAAAGGTCAACACAATAATGAGTCATTAACTGTGTTGACCAATAAATAGGAAAAAAAATGTGAAGATTCTAGTTAGTAAAATCAGGACTGAAAGAGGAGGAGACATCACTACCAAACTTATTAAAGAAAGAATTATGGGAACATACTACTAACAATTATATAACATACTACTAACAATTATATAACAAGGAATCAGATAGCCTAGTTGAAATGGACAAATTCCTAGGAAGACAAACTATCAAAAATGACACAAGAAGAAATAGAACTTTTGGATAGACCAGTAACAAGTAAAGAGATTGAATTAATAATGTTTGAAATCCCACAAAGAAAAGCCCAGTCCCGGAGTAAGGAATACTCCCAGTGAATTATATGAGACTAATAGAACTCTGATATCAAAACAGGACTAGACATAACAAGAAAACTATAGCTCAATATCATTTATGAATATAGATACAAAAACTCCTCAAGAAATTACTAGCAAAATGAATTACCAACATGTAAAAAGAATATGCAGTCACTAAATAAGATTTATCTCAGGAAAGCAAGCTTGGTATATAGCACACAAAAATCAGTCAATATAAAACCATATTAATAGGATAAAGGCCCCAAACCACGTGATCTTTTCAGTAGATGCAGGAAAATATTCTGACTAAATCCAGCACCCTTGCATGATAAAAACCTATAACACAACAGGAATACAAGGTGTTATGGTTTGAATATGAGACATCTCTTGAAAAGCTCATTTGGCAATGCAGGAATGTTCAGAGGGGAAATGAATAGATTATAAGAGCTATAACCTAACTGGTGGATTAATCCATTGGATGGATTAATAATTTGAGTGGATTACTGGGTGGTAACTTTAGGTAAGTGGGAATGGCTGGAAGAAGTAGGTCACTGAGGGTGTGCTCTTGGGGATTATATTTTGTCCCTGGCTCCTTGTGTGCTTTTGCTTTCTCTCTCCCTCTCTCTCTCTCTCTCTCTCTCTCTCTATCCCCCTTCCTCTTTCCTGGCTGCCATGAGCTGACAGTTTTCGTGCACTATGTCCTTTAACTTGATGTTCTGCTTCACCTCAAGCCCAGAGCAATGGAGTCCTTGGTCCATATACTGAGTCCTCTGAAACTGTGAGCCAAAATAAACTTTTCCTCCTCTGTGTTGTTCTTGTCGGGTATTTTGGTCACAGTGATGAAAAGTGGATTAACACACAAAAGAACCTCCTCAATTTGATGAAGGACATCTATGAAATATAAGCAAGTTACATCATACTTCACAGTGTAAGAAATAAAAATTCTTCCCTAAGAACAAAAACATGACAAAGAAGTCTCTCACTGTTTTCACTCAACTCTGTACTGGATTATTCTAGCCAGGGCAATTAGGAATAAACAAACAAATAGATAGGTAGATAGATAGATAGATAGATAGATAGATAGATAGATAAAGCATCCAGATAGGAAAGGAAAAAAATTAAAAATGTTTCTATTTTTAAATAACAATCTTGGGGTGCTTGGGGTGTAGCTCAGTGGTAGAGTGCCTAGCATGTGAGAGGCACTGGGTTCGATCCTTGGCACCGCATAAAAATACATAAATAAAATAAAGATATTGTGTCCATCTACAACTTAAAAAAATTTAAAAATCCAATATTGCCAGGTGTCGTGATACATAAATATAATCCTAACTACTTGGGAAGCTGAGAAGGATTTTAAGTTTAAGACTAGCCTGGGTAATTTCACAAGATTCTGCTTGAAAGGAAAAAATAAAGAGGACTGGGAAGGTAACTTTCTTGGTTCAATCCCCAGTACCACCAAAACAGGAAAAAAAAAGCCTGAAACCAAAAAAGTGATAGTTAAAAGTTTAAAACTCAGAAGAAAACATAGGCATTTATGCATATTTATATATATGGCCTTGGATTAGGCATTTTTCTTCATGTTGACAACAAATGCATATATGAAAAATGACAAGATATATTTGACCTCATCAAAAGGAAATCTTGTTATGCTTTAAATTATGACATCAAGAAAGTGAAAAGACAACCTACTGGATGGAAGAAAATACTTGAAACCATACATATGAAAAGAACCTAATTTCCAGAGTACATAAAGGACTAACAACCAAACATTATAAAATACCAATCTACCAATTTTTTAAATAGGTAGAAGTTTGTGATATAGCTGAGTCATAGAGGACTTGCCTACCATGTGCAAGGTCCTGAGTTATATCACCAACAGTGGCCCATATGACACACAAGGATGTATAAATTATTCTCTTTGGAATTGAAATCCAGGACAATGGTGTGTGACAAAAGTCTGTCCAGGTGTTTTGACAGACTTCAGTCTCTCTTCCTGTGATATGTTTAGTTAATGGAACCTCAGGGAAGGGAACAGAGGTAATTTAATTTCCTTTAATCTAAAATAATCAGCATGCTGGAGCCATATTTGGGGGTGAACATTTTATCAACTTGAGGAGTATCCTTTGTGTGTTACTATACAAGGATAGCCCTTTGCTATGAATATACTAAAAGCCATAGAATTGTACAATTTATGTGGATGAGTTGTATGGTATATGAATTATATTTTGATAAAGTTGAAGAGAAATAATTACATACAGTAAAAATAATAACAATGGATTCATAACAAATGTAGAATTAAAATGTACAATGATAGAAAAAAGATGGGAGGGGGAATGCACAGTTGTAAGGTTCTTCCTTTACCCATGAAGTCATATATTATTTGTCAGTAGACTGTGATAACCTAAGATACATATTACAAACTCCAGATTCAAGGCTCAAAGATTTTGTATGGGTTGGGGAGCAGGATGTAAAACAGAGAGCTGGAAACCTCTTTCCAAAGAAAATCACTTCATTTACAACAGAACGTGGAGATCAAACTTAAGGGAGCTCTCAAAAATAGTGGAGATTTTGATGTGTGGTATAATAAAAATACATATTTGTTCTGTGTCCCCACTTCCTGGCACAGAACACCTAAACCCTTGAAATTTCCTGAAATACATTGCCTTTTGTTATTCATAATAAGACCCCTTTGACCACACCTGAGTTTATCCTAATAAGGTGACTCAATGTGGAGCCCCTAGATAACTTCAGAACAGGGACTGGTCACCAGAAAGACTAAACAGATGATTAGGGGTGTTGGAACTTTCAACTCCCCCCTGCTACCAAAGAAGGAGCAAGAGTTGGATATGTAGTTCAATCATCAGTGGCCAATGATATAATCAATCATTCCTCCATTAAAACCATAAAATGAATGCACTCAGGAGTTTCTGTGTTAGTAAACACATTTAAGTGCTGGGCAGACAGTATACTCATACATGGCATGGAAGTGCTGTGCCAAATATATCCCATACCTTGCCTTGTGAATGTCTCATTTAGCTGTTCCTAAATTGTATCTGTTACTGGAGGTTGAGAGTCATCTGTGGAACATGTGATTTGTTTCTCTTTTCTTGGGTGTAATTGTCTAAGATTAAGCAATTATGCCAGCACAGATACAGAATTATACAATGAGGCAGAGGTAGACAGTGTTTAGGGCAGGTTTATTACAAAGCAAGAGAAAGCGAGATAGAACCCAGTGAGAGGGGCAGTCAGATCCACTAAGGATCAAAATTCATGGAAATGATGAAGCTTTGGCCTTTTGTTAGGATATTGGATGGGAATGTGCATTGGCATGAAACCTTGGCCATGTTTCTTTGGGCCTGGTGTTTTGTGTAATTGCTGTCTGTTTGGGGAAATTAATGTGTATATGTTGTGTTTAAATTGAGGGCATGCACCTGAGTACTTAGCTGTTTTCGCTCTTTTGGGCTTAATGCCATCAGCAGAAGGTCATATAATGGTGAACTGATCGCTGGAGCAGCTCATGGGTGCATGTGTGACCTTGGAAACAGGATGTGGGCCAATAAACGTACAAGAGATAGTACTGGGCCTCTTTCTGGAATGTGGCAGAAGACTGGTACCTTTGGATCCATTTCTGATAACGGGGTATTTACTACTGCTCCCTTTCCTCATTGCCCCCCACCTTCTCCCATTCCTGTTCATTTCTAGCTAACTACCTTGCTAACATATCTTTTATAATAAACTGGTAATGGTAAGTCAAGTGCTTTCCTGAGTTCTGAGTCATTCTAGCAAATTACTAAGCTTAAAGAGGGGGGTGAGGGGAACCCTCAAATTTGTACTTGGCCAGGCAGAAGTGTGTGCAGCCTGGGCACCCCATTTGCATCTGGCATCTAAAGTGGGGAAAGTGTTGAGACTGAACCCTTAACCTGTAAAGCCTTGTGTTAGTCAGCTTTTTTACTGCTGTGACCAAAAAGACCTGACAAGAACAATTAGAGGAGGAAAATTTTCTCTGGGGGCTCACAGTTTCAGAGATCTCATTCTATATATGCCTGGCTCTATTCCTCAGGGCTTGAGGTGAGGTATAACATCATGGCAGAAGTGTGTGGCAGGGGAAAGCAGATGAGGAAGCAGAGAGCACTCTGCTCAGCAAAGACAAAATATAAACCCCAAAGGCAGGCCCCCAGGAACTAACTTCCTCTGGCTACACCCTATCTGCCTACAATTACCACTCAGTTAATCCCTTTCAGGGGATTAGCACTGATTAGGTTAAGGCCCTCATAACCCAATCGATTCACCCCAAAACCTTGCATTGTCTCACACAGGAGCTTTTGGGGGGCACCTGACACTTAAACCATAACAGGTCTTTACTAACTCTAAGACATTAGTGTTAATATAAGCTTGTTGCCCTATGCACATTGAAGCCAATACTATGGCACCATTTTTTTGTAAAAAATAAAAGGCTCTATTGCATGATCCATGGGCAGGAGGGCCAGGAGCTAAAAATCAGCTCAAATTTATCTCCTTGATCTGTTGGTAGTGGGAACATTTACAGAAAGGAAGAGGGGAGAAGCCATTTGTTGACTGGATGTAAGAAGGGGGCAGGTTTAGGGTTCTTTTAAACAAGCATAGATGGTGGTCATGACTCTTCACAGATTGTATGTTTCTTTTCAGGGGGAGTTCTGCACAGGGGATATTGAGCTTGTGATGTTGAAAGGTCACTGGCTTCTTCTGCACATGTCCCTTCTTGAAAAGTCAATTCCAAACCATCCTTGAGTGGAGTCTGGAGGATTTTTCTGAAAGACAACTAAAGAACTTTGTTATTTAAGGAATTTATGTCCAAGTTTGTCCAGACCTTCGCTGATTTCAGTGCTATAATTAGAAAGAATTATAGGACATAAAATTGTTGTCAGAGAATTAGACAATTGGTTGGTGTTAAAAACAACTACAGGGGGCCGGGGATATAGCTCAGTTAGTAGAGTGCTTGCCTTGCACGGGTTCTATCCCCAGCACCACACACACACACACACACACACACAAAACCCACTACACATTTCACCTCAGAAGTAGTGCCTGAAAACATCACACATGGTGAATGACAGTTGAGAGGACATTGGTAGATTCATTAGAGATATAGACCGAACTATAGGCCTGCTAACTGCCAGTGACAATCCAGAAAGGGAAAGCTGGGAAGACACCTCCTGGGATCAAAAAAAAGTCTCAGTCTGTGGAACAATGTATGCCTCAGGGCATAGTTGAAAACAACTAAACAATCAGCAGGCAATTAGTGGAGTTTAACAGTTGGGTGTGGTCAGGGAAAAGAGACTGTCAAAGAAAGCCCTCCAAAACCACCCTTCATCCCAGAGTAACTGTGGGCATAGCCAAGGCTGTGCCTCCCAAAGAATAACATAAGAACTTCACACCGTGTGTGGACATACATTTTACTAAAATAATCCAGCTAATCACTCATGGAAGTAACAGTAAAAAGATCCAGATGGGTAAGGTGGAATCAGTACCAAGAACTTCCATATTATTTAAAAATGTTCAGTTTCCAACTAAAAAAGTTGATGATATTCACAAAGAAATAGGGAACTATGACCCATACACCAGAAAAACCAAATAATAGATACTGCCTGAGAAAGTGACCAGATGACGGATTTACGGAAAACTTCAAAGCACATAATATAAACATCACACACATAAACTAACAATTCTGTTTTAAAGGAAATGAACAGTGTATTCTGAGCTAAATACGAGGGACCATTGCCTGGGAATGCAGATTCAAGTTCCCTGAATGATGTGCTCCAAAGTGAAAAGAGGTTACATAAACTTTTATAGCCAAAGAACAAAGGAAGTCAAATACTTGGTGAGGGTGTCACTGGATGGGGTCTGAGGAATTTCCCAAAGGGAAAAAAGAACCTTACCTCAGACCTGGCAGGTTCTTGACTGATGCTGCAGAAAGGAATTTCGGGATGAGTCAAAGGAAGCACAAGTAGAAATTTATTCAGGAAAGCAACCAATAGAGCAGGACATGCTCTGAAAGGGAGAGGGTGAGGGCTCAGGAGATTGAGACATGCTTTGGGTGTCTCAGGGTTCTTTTAAAGGATACCTCGTAAATGGTGAGCATGAGTGGTATGTGGGGTGACATCAGCATAATGAGTTCCATTCTTTTGATCATGTAGCACAGAGTGGGTCATGGTGACCTGGTATTTCTCAGAATCTTTATGTTGACATTATCTAGTTAATAGCACTTAGGCTACACCCAAATCATGAGATATTCTCTCCCCATCCCCCTTGGCTTCTTTGAATCAGTCTAAAATACATTCAGTAAGCTAACAAGGCATATAGCTACCAATTAACTGGACTTAACAGTGCTCTAAAACTTATTAGAACTTTTAAGAATTCAGGCCTGGAGAAAACAGGCCTAAGGAGTGAAGGTAAGGTTGTTTTTTTTTTTTTAGTATTTATTTTTTAGTTGTAGGTGACAGAATATCGTTATTTTATTTTTATGTGGTGCTGAGGATCGAACCCAGTGCCTCACACGTGCTAGGCGAGCACGCTACCACTGTGCCATAATCCCAGCACCGAAGGTAAGGTTGTTCATGGGGTTTTGGGATTTAAAGCTACAGTGTCTCTTTCCTTCTCTGCTCTCTTTCTACCTATTTTTCTTCTCTCCTACTTCATGACTACAGCAAAGCAGGGAAATCTTTGTTATATGTTTCAGATATTATAGCTTTAGCGTTGATGGAGGTTTGAAGTCTGCCAAGCTTAATAATACATTCTGAGAGGATTACTTATACTCATGGGAATATTAGGTCAGATACAAAGGTTAAAAGTAAATAGCTATTTTTCTAAAGGGCCTAGGATAGTACAAGATAACTTTGACTCTTAGTCCGCAATGTTCCATTTCTCCACAAACATGATGTTCTACCTAGCCAGGTAAAACAGTCTGCAGGTTCTTTAGCATACATATGGCTTCTTCAGGGAACTTCAGCTTCAAAATACGTTCATAGAACAAAAAGAAACCATGATAAAGAAGTAAAGGAAGAGGAAGATGTTCAAATCCAGAACATTAATAAAAGCAGAAAATCGTAAAAACAGAAATTATGGAGTTACAGATTTACAATGACTAAAATGAGAAATTCAATAGTAGATTTGAATTGCCAAAAGAATTAGTGAATTGAAACACAAACTGATAGAGATCATGCAATCTGAACAGCCAAGAACAAAAAAGCTAAAGAAAAATAGAACCTTAGAGAAATGTGGTACAATATTAAGAACAATATTAGATATAAGAAATGACTCCCAAAGATAACTTGAAACCAGAGTAAATAAATAAGTAAAGAGATCATGAATCACATATAGCACAAAAAAAACTATGAGAGACCTGGTATTCAATGCAGTTAGCAGGGTGGCAGGGTGGGCACTGGAATAACAACAGACAGGCCATCTATTGACACATTTGCTGAGCCTGAGATTGTGAAACCATGGCCATCCAGAGCCCTAGCACAGTGGGGATAGTGCTGCCCAGGCCTAGGAAACAAGAGTAGAGGCCAATCTCTTCTTCAGGAGAACTCAAATCTCTCAATGAAGCCAAGACCTTGAATCTGAAACTATCTTTGGAGGGGACCATGAACCTAGAAGACATTCTCTACCTTGTTCCACAGGTGACTTTGAAGAGACATTATGTGGAAGAGACTGAGAAGCCCGAGAAAGCACTGTACATGAAAGGGCCTGTCAGTCTAGGGGAGATATGGTATGGGAAGGAGAACATGAAACTAGATGAGGTACTCTTTGTGGAGCAGTCTGTGGAGCCAGCAAAGAGCCTGAGCCCAGGGCAGATTGTTTGTGAGGGAGAGACTGTTACAAGGGAGGAGAAATCTTACCCTGAGAAGAGCCACAGAGCAGTACTGAGTCCCAGCACAAAGGAGAACCTGAGCATGGAGGACCTGGAACTGGCAGAGGGCATTTTCCAGCAGTATGTGCAAGTATGACATGGCTGGAAGAGAAGAGTGATCAGCCCATCCATGAGGTTGGGCTGTTCCAGGAACCAGCTCTGCAGGAGGTGCAGCAAGTACATCAGGACATCCTGGCCCCTACAAATGGTGCACCCAGAAAGAACTGGACAGGGATCTGCTAAGGGGAGATCCCGCAGGTCAAGCAGGGACTGTTGAAGGTTAGCAAGGAATGTGTGGACTAATAGTTCCAGATGGAGTGCCACCAGCAGTTTGTAGACATCCAGGAAGCACTGACTGCATGTGCAGTCCAGTACTTGGGGGACGTTGCCTAGCTCCAGGATGCCTACCAGAAGCAGATGGAGAAGCTGCAACAACTAGAAGCAACTTCAAGTCAGAGGGACAGGTACTTTCTCCAGGAGAGACTGTGCTTTGAAAATCTCATGGCAGAGAACTGCCAGGTCCTGGAAGAAGTATATGGGCCTCAGCTGCTGTAGCTTCTGGAAAAGAAAGAAGGGAGGATCAAAATTCCATGAAAAACCAGGCCGAGATCCAGGAGATGAATGCTCTGAGATTCCTGCAAGCAGAGACCAGGCAGCTCCACCTGCAAAACTGGAACCTTCAGGACCAGATCACAATCGTGAGACAAAATTGAGATGAAGAACTGGGTGCAGTGGTGCTTACCTGTAATCCTAGCAACTTGGGAGGCTGAGGTAGGAGGATCACAAGTTTGAGACTGGCCCTAAGCAATTTAGTTGAGACCTTGTCTCAAAATTAAAATAAATAAATAGGGATGGGGATGCAGTTCAGTGGTTAAGTGCCTCTGGGTTTAACTCCTGATGTGGGGGGTGAGGAGGCACACAGGCAAGACAGGGAACAGCTAGAGGAAATGGAAGAATGACAGAGGCAGTTAAGAAGTGGGCTGCAATCCCAGAAACAGAACAAAGAGATGGGGCAGCTAAGGATCAGTCTTGCTGAAGAGCTCTCAACTTATAAGTGTTGTTTAGAAATGTATGGCTGACAGCCTGACAACTTGGCAAGACCCTTATCTCAAAAGTAAAAATAAAAAGGCTGGGGTGTAGATCAGTGTCAAGGGCTTGCCTAGCATCCCTGGGTTAGATCCCCGGGATGAAGAAAAGAAAGAGAGAAAGAGAGGAAGGGAGGGAGGGAATGAAAGAAAAGAAAGAAGAGAAAGGGAAGGGAAAAGAAAAGAAAAAAAGGAAGGCACAAGGGGGGGAAGAAAAAATATATAGTCAAATTTGTAACCCAGAAACAACAAGAACAACAATAACAAAAGAAAAAAAAAAACACTTCTTAGCAAAGGATCATTAAGTACCCTTTGGACATACTTTTTCACAAAAGACAAGTGAAAGCCAGAACTTGGCAAGCAATTCACCCTGTGAAAATTGCAAATACTGACTGACCTGTTTTAAAAGATTGTAGGATTGGCTGGAAGCAGAACACCAGTCAACTCTCAGCTGGATTCTATTTCTTAGGCTGCTGGTACTAATGTCAATGTACTGAGGAATGGAAAAATGCCTCCTATCTTCCAGCAGCAACCCTCATTTGTATGTTTAGAAAAGGATGAATGTATAGACACATCTTGCAGTATTATGAAGAATGTACTTTGCCTTATGATTCAAATCAAAAACATTTTGGGAGACAAAACTGGGGTCAAAATAGCAGTTGATTTTCCTTACATGCCTTTAAAGTATGAATTATTTTGTCCCATATTTGTTGTTATTGTTTCCAATACTCAGAATTGAACCCTGGGAGCTCTACCACTGAGGTACATCCCCAGCCCTTTTTATTTTAAGACAAGTTTTCACTAAGTTGCTGAGGCTGGCCTTGAATTTATGATCCTCCTGCCTTGGCCTCCTGAATATCTGGGATTAGAGGTAGTGTCACTGATCCAACTGCTATATTTTTTTAAATATTTTTTTAGTTGTAGATGGACACAATGTCTTTATTTTATTACTTTGTATGTGGTGCTGAGGATCGAACCCTGGGCCTCACGCATGCAAGGCAAGCGCTCTACCGCTGAGCTACAATCCCATCCCCCCAACTGTTATATTTTAAATAAATCCTCATAGAGTTATTTTTTTTCTTAAAGGCTATGCAGATTAATGTAGTACATGCTTTAAAATGTGTTAAGACCAGGCACAGTGGCATATGCCTATAATCCCAGCAACTTGGGAGGCTGAGGCAGGAGGATTACATGTTCAAGTCCAATACTCAGAATTGAACCCTGGGAACTTAATGAGAACCTGTCTCAAAAAAAATAAACAAAAAGTGCTGGGGAGTAGCTCAGTGGTAAAGTGTCCATGGTTCAACCCCAAGTACCATAAAAAAAACAAAGAGCGTCAAGATAAATTTCATACTCTAAAACAACTAGTTTTGGAGAAAAGGCACCAGTACAGGTTTGAACCTAATGGTTTAAGATTATTCGGATTTTCCCAAAGATCTTGAGTGTTTTGGGGTCAGAGTGATCTGCTCAATCAAAACAAAAACTGAATGGCTGGAAAGAACCAGGCATGTTATCTGATTATGGCACATGGTGATAAAAGTCTTTCAGAACCTAATGTTTCTAACGCCTTAAGTGCAAGCCTCAGTGAAAAATATACTGCAGAGATTCAACTTCTTTTTCAGAAGAGGCTCAAGCACCTTTTTCAAATTTAAATTATGCCTTAAATTCTTTTCCCCATACTGCCTTGGGTACTTGAAAGTTTGTGGAGTTCTCTATGGATAGACTTCAAAAGGATGTCGTTTTATCACAGACTAATTTGTGCACTTCTGGTTCAATGTTTTATATCTTGCACTTTCCCTATGAAGGAGTAAAGCTCTTTTCTACAGATCTGAGTCTCTTATATTTAATTCTACTCTTCACAATCAAAGACAATAGAAAATAACTGTCATCCAAGAAGCCAGAGACTGGTTTTTGTTTTGTTTTGTTTTGTTTTGTTTTGGTACCAGGGATTGACCTCAGGGGCACTCGACCACTGAGCCACATCCCCAGCCCTATTTTGTGTTTTATGGAGAGACAGGGTCTCACTGAGTTGCTTAGCACCTCACTGAGTTGCTTAGTGCCTCACTGTTGCTGAGGCTGGCTTTGAACTCGTGATTCTCCTGTCTCAGCCTCCCTAAGTGCTGGGATTACAGGTGAGACTGGGGTTTGATGGACATTATATACTAAACCCCACCATCATGGAGTTATATAGAAAAGCAATTTCTTCGATTACAAGCACTTAAACAGTTAGTCAGAGAGAGTTACAAGCATGCTGGTGAAGCGGATCATCTAAAATGCAGATGGTATCAAACTAGTGGTCAAGGACTAAATCCTAAAAAAAGCAACTCTTATAAAGGATTAATTTAATTTTAAAAACAAACATAAGTTATCAATTTCCTCTTCTCAACTTGACAGTCCACCTATAGTTTACCTGTCAGGTAAAAACATACATCTTTACAACTTGGTGGCTCCAAGTTTAAAAACCAAAAATTATCATTTCACAGTAAGGAAATTAATATATGAAATACACTAAGAAGCAAAAATATATACAAAAATATATACAGTTTTGACTTAACTGAAGAAACCAAGAAGAGACTGGTCTATATAGGACAATGTACATCCTAGCAAGTCAGGTGTGAAGATTTTAGAGTAGGACTCTATATGACTTGAATCTCCCCTAATTCCCAAATAAAAATGACATCTCACAGTTAAACAAACAAACAAACAAAAAACCCCAAGCACATATTCTCCTGTGTCCTTTCTCCTCAAGATTAGGACCAAGATAAGGATGTCTAATTTCTCTACTTTTTCTTTTATCAGTTTTTTTGTTCTTTATAGATATACATGACAGTAGAGTGTATTTTGACATATTATACTTACATGGACTATAATTTATTCTAATTAGGATCCAATTCTTGTGGGTATACATGCTACGGAGTTTCACTGGTCATGTATTCATATATGAAATAGGAAATAATCTCCACTTCTATTCAACATTGTACTAGAGGTTCTACCATGGAAAGTTAGGCAAGAAAAAACGTACCCAGGTCAGAAAGAAGGAAGTAAAACTAACTATGTCTTAGTTCAGGCTGCTACACCAAAATATCATAAACTGGGTAGCTTATTAGCTACAGAAATTTGTTTCTTACTTTTGTTTTGTTTCAGTTCTGGGGATTGAACCCAGGGTGCTTTACCCCTGAACCACATCCCCAACCCTTTTTATTTTTTATTTTAAAAGAGTCTTGCTCTTGCTAAATTACTGAGGCTGGCTTTGAATTTGAGATCCCCCTGCCTTAGTCTCCTGAGTCGCTGGGATTACAGGCATGCATGACCGCAACTGGCTCTTACAGCTTTTCTTTTTCATTGTTGCTTTCCTTTATATATTTTTTTTTGTTTTGGTCATATCAGGGATTGAACTCTGGGCCTCATGCCCTCTTATCACTAAGCTACATACCCTATAACCCTTTCTATAATTTTGTTTTGAGACAGGGTCTCACCAAATTGCCCAGGCTGGTTTTGAACTTGTGATCCTTCTGTTTCAGTCTCCCAAGCAGCTGGGATTACAGGCATGTGCCACCATGCCAAATTCTTGAAGATGGGAAGTTCAAGATAAAGATGCTGTCAGATTTGGTGTCTCAATCTATGGTTTATAGACAGCATCTTTTAGGTCTGTTGTCACACAGTGGAAAGGGCAAACAGCTCCCTCAGACTTTTTACAACAGGTCTAATTCTTTATAATGCTCTGCCTTCATGACCTAATCAGCTCCCAAATGCCCCACCTCTTAATTCTATGAGATTGGGGATTAAGTTTGAACTACAAGTTTTGAGGAGACACAAACATTCATACCATAGCAATCTCTATTCACAGGTGACATAATTTTATATAGAAAATTCTAAGGAATACATGAAAAAATATCAAAATTAATACATATGGTCAGGAAGGTGGTAGGGTACATAACAACATACAAATCAATTGTATTTCCCTATATTTCCAATGAACAATCTAAATAATAATGTGTTAGTGATGATAAGAAGTGGAAGCCCTCATATATTGCTGGTGGGAATGTAAAATGGTAGTTCCTCAAAATATTCAACAGAGTTACAAAATGACTCAGCAATTCTACCCTTAGTTAAATATCCAAGAGAAAAAATTATATCTACATAAATATTTGTATATGATTGTTTATAGCAACATCATTCATAAAAGCCAAAATGTGAAAGCAACCCAAATGTCCATTAATTGATGAACAGATTAAAAAATGTGGTGCATCCAGATAATGGAATATTATTTGGTGATAAAAACTAGATAGTTATATATGCTGCAGCATGGGTGGACCTTGCAAAACTTATGCTAAGTGAAAGAAGCTAATCATAAAAGACCATATGTTACATGATTGCATTTATATGAAATGTACAGAATAGGCAATTCCAAGGAGGCAGGAAGTAGATTGGTGGCTGGCTAGGATTGAGGAGGACTAGGGATAGGGAATCATAAATAAAGGGTATGATATTTTGGGGAGTGATAAAAAAATTCTAAAATTGACTCTGATATTGTTACATGTATCTGTGAATATACCAAAAGCCACCAAACTACAGTCCTTCAATGAATGAACTGTATATTATATGAACAATATCGTAATAAAGCTGTTTTTAAGCTGGGTGTGATGGTGCATATCTGTAACTCTAGTGACTCAGGAGGCTGAAGCAGAAGGATCTCAAGTTAAAATCTAGCCTTGGATATTTAGCAAGACCCTGTTTCAAAACAAAAAGTAAAAAAGGTGTGGGGATGTAGTTCAGTGGTAAAGTGCCCCTGAGTTCAATCTCCAGTGCCAAAAATATAAGCTATTTTGAAAAATAAGAATGGGGCTAAGGGCTTATTTAGTTCAGTGGTAGACTGCTTGCCCAGTGTGCATGTGACCCTGGGTTTGATCCCTAGCACCACCCTCCCACCAAAAAAAGAAAAAGAAAAAGAAATAAAGAAGGAAGGAAGGAAGGAAGGAAGGAAGGAAGGAAGGAAGAGAGGAAGGAAGGAAGAGAGGGAGGAAGAAAAGGGGCCATTATTATAGATCCCCCAACATTCGACATTTAAAGGATAGTATGGGAGGGCTATGGATTCAACCAGTGGCAGAATTCTTGCCTAGCATACGTAAGGCCCTGGGTTCAATCCCTAGCACCACAAAAAAATTAATTAAAAAATAAAGGACAGAATGGGAATATAAGGAACAACTTCATGCCAACAAACTTGATAACATAGACAAAATGGTCAAATTCCTTGAAAGACACAAAT
>PVHX01024881.1:0-23280 GCA_004024805.1 Geosciurus inauris | reverse complement strand
CCGGCTTAGTCACTTCTTAATATATGGAAAGTGATTTCTTTCTTCCTTCTTTCTTTCCTTTTTTTCTTTTTTTCCTTTCAGTACTGAGGATTGAACCTAGGGGTGCTGTACCACTGAGCTATATCCTCAGCCCTTTTTATTTTTTATTTTGGGACAGAGTCTTGCTAAGTTACTAACACTAGTGACCCTCCTGCTTCAGCCTTCAAGTAGCCAGGATTATAGGTGAGCGCTATTGCGCCTGGCAGGGAAAGTAATTTCTATGTGAAAGACTTTGGTTAATTTATAACTCTCCAAAATTTTTTTAAAAGATCATTTTTTAAACTGTCTCACATTAGTATTTCCTGGTAATCAGTACTTGTGTTTTATTAAGTCTGCTGTGTCAAATCTACATCCTTCTCTTTTGCTTTTCAGTTTCTAAGCTAACTAAACAACTCATGCTCTTGGAGACTAAAACACAGGGCCAGGAAAAGAAGCTGATGGAAAACAAGAAGCAGTTGGAGAGTTTAGAGACCAAATGTCAAGAACTTAACACACACTTGGATGGCAAGATTGCCATGAAAGTTCATACTTCAATTGTAAACGAGTTAAAAAGGTAAGGATTTAATGTCTTTCTAAATATTAATGAGAAGCCCTGCATGTCATTGTAGGCAGAGTGGAGAAAGGTTGTTCAGGGTTTTTGTTTTGTTTCCCCTGTCCTGTTTTGAGACAGGTTCTCACTGTGCTGCCCAGGCTGACCTGGAATTCCCAGGCTTAAGAGATCTTCCTGTGCCTTCCAGGTAGCTGAGACTACAGGTGTGCACCACCATGCCTGGCTCTCTTAGGCTTCTTTTAAGAATTGTTCTTCATCACAGGTTTTCAGAAACTTGATTTGAATGTTTGCTGATGTGGTTTCTTTATCCTGTTTGAGATTCATTGAGCCTCTTGGGGCTGTGGGTTTGTATCTTTCATCATACTTGGAAGTATTTCAGCTATTTCTTTCTTTCTGTCCCCCCCATCCCCCCGGTGTCTCCTTTGGGGGATTCTTCTTCCTGTAAGAAGGACGTAAGCCACCTGAGAAATTAAAGTCAAGAATAATTAGTAAAGAACAAAAGACAAAGACAGAGTTGTAGTTTCAAAAGGATGGAGCCACAGGCAGGAGCTGGGCAAGACAAGAGAAAATGGGGTGCATCAAAGGCAGGGATAAGGTTTCAAGAGTGGAGTCTTGCTTCATGATATCTTGTAGTCAGCAGGTTGATTGGCATCTTGGCAGGTCACACTCATCTCAGAGGGGCTGTGCGGCTACAGCAGTTCAGCCCATCTCCAGTGCTGTGTGGGACTTTTGGCAGAGCTTGAATAGGGCTCCGGAAGTCTGGGCAGTCAATCAGAGGAAATATTGACTGGCGTTCCTAGACAACAGATTCTCCTATTCAAGTGGCTACGATGTCCGGTGGTCTGCACACAGCCCACGGATGGCTCTCTACTTGCAGATTTCCCTCTCTCACCCTCTCTGCCCCTGGGACTGCTTGATGCTACCCAGGGGTCACTGTGCTGTGCTCATCGTCTCTCTCTGTGCTTTAATTGGATAGCTTTTATTGCTCTGCCTCTGAGCTCATTGATTTTTTTTCTCTTGCTGTCTAATTGGCTATTATTTGTATCCAGCAAATTGATCATGTCACATGTATATTTATTTTTTCCATGTCTGGAGGAACCATTGGAGTTTTTTCTGTATTTTCCATTTCTCTCCTCACCGTGCTCTTTTTCTCTACTTTCTGAAACAAATGGCGCATATTATATATACAATAGCTGTTGAAAACTTTGTTTGCCAGTGCCAGCATGTCTCCCACTTCTTTGCATTTTTCTTTTCTTGTGGCACCAGGGATTGAACTCAGGGGCACTAGACCACTGAGCCACATCCCCAGCCCTATTTTTTGTGTTTTATGTAGAGGCAGGGTCTCACTGAGTTGCTTAGTGCCTCACTGTTGCTGAGGCTGGCTTCGAACTCGAGATTCTCCTGTCTCAGCCTCCCAAAGTGCTGGGATTATAGGTGTGTGCCACTGCTCCTGGCTGTGTCTCTCACTTCTTGATCTCTCCTTTTAATTTTGTTTCTCTCCTAATCAGGGACCATATTCTTATATTATTTCTTGATTTGATCCTGGATAGTGTAGGTTTTATGTGGGTTGATGCCGTAGTTATTGCCTTGTTTTAAATAGTGTTTTGTTTTTCTTGCATAGAGAATTGCTGGATTCATCCAAAGCCGGCTCTCGCTAGGATGGACCCAAACAACCTTCAGGCTAGGACTGGTGTAGCCACACTTCCAAGGCAATAGTATTCTGAGAATCCTATTGAATGTCCCTTATGGCCTGTGGTCTTCCACTCTGACTGGTGGACTCACGCACTATTTCTTTTGTGCTGCTTCCTCATTTCTGGTGTCTCTTTCTTCAGCCATGGACAGTTTCTTCTCACATGAGTGTAGGTCTGCATTCAGCCAAAGACTTGTGGTGGCCCCCGTGAAGATTTCGAGCCTTCCTCCCTCTGAGAAAGGCTCCCTAGACACTTAACGTCCCTGACCTTTGATCTCTGACAACAACCCAGCTGGTGTGCCTGTTCTGGGTCTTCTCTGAGGCAGAGGTGGAGCCATTGTGGCTCTCATCTTGTTTTCCCTTACTTATCTCAGGTTCGCAGTCTTATGGTGCCAGTTGTCCAAAGTCTGTAAACTGTTGTTCCTTCTGTTCCACCTGGTTTCTTAACTGGAGTGTAAATCTAGCCTTGGCAACAATCCTGGCTGGAAGCAAAACTCTTCATATTTTCAAAATTATCTTTTAACCCTTTATCATTAATCCAGTTTAATAATTTATCAAAAATAATGGTTAACTTAGTTTTTAGGTACCAGGGATTGAACTCAGGGGCACTCAACCACTGAGCCACATCCCCAGCCCTACTTTGTGTTTTATGTAGAGACAGGGTCTCACTGAGTTGCTTAGTGCCTCACTTTTTGCTGAGGCCTGCTTTGAATTTGCGATTCTTCTGTCTCAGCCTCCCAAAGTGCTGGGATTACAGGCGTGCACCACTGCGTCTGGCTTTAACTTAGTTTTTAAGGAAAAAATGATTTCTGAATTTTAAATGCTTTTAAGTTCCAGTTGACAGACCATCTTAAAAAATCATACATTCTTATATATCCCTGCTCTACTTGACAAATATGTAGCTCCCATCCCATGTTGCCCTCTGTGCAAATTTGACAGCATCCAAGCTGGTGTTCAACAGACAAATGTCCCATTTGTTCTTTATTTCTTTTATTATTAAAACATGTATTTATTTATTTTTTTAATATTTATTTATTTTTTTAATTGTAGGTGGACAGAATATCTTTATTTTTATTTTTATGTGGTGCTGAGGATCGAACCCAGTGCCTCACGCATGCTAGGCAAGCACGCTACCACTGCGCCATAACCCCAGTCCCTAAAACATGTATTTATAATTACATTATTACAAGATGAAATTTGTTTTAGCAATATAATTTTTTTTCCTGGAAATTATAATCATGTGAAAACTGAGCTGTCTTAGTTTTTTTCTGAAAAGAGGGGTGTAAATAAGTATATATACAAGACATAAGCACAACCTGTGGGCAGAAAGAGGGGTTAGATCTTCCCTATCCAGGAAGTATGTGCCCAGCCACACCCTCTCTCCTCTCCTCCAGCAACTTGACCCCTGCCCCCCTAGAGCATAGGATGGGTAGGGTGTCTGCAGAGGCCTTCCAGATGCCTCACCCAGGGACTTGGCTACTGATCACTTGTCTAGCAGTGGCTGCCTTGCTTTAGCTGGATGCACTAGATAAATGCCTGTAATGTTTTTGTCCTTCAGCCAACTGCAGAAGGAAGAAGAGAGAGGAAGTCCTGAGATGGAAGAGCTGATGGAAAAGCTTACAAGCTTGCAAGTGCAGGAAAAGGGTCTGCTTCTAGAGAAGAGCAATTTGACAGCTAGAAACAAAGCACTGGAGGCTGAACTTGTAAAAACACAGAAAATAAATAGGTTTATATATTTGTTTTTTTCTCCTTAAGTTGTTTTTTTCCCCCTTATCTTTTCCTTTTATAATGCTATAAAATGGAGAAGAGTAATTAAGATTATAGAATATCACAATATAAGTATAATGAAAACTTTTCTGTTGGCCAACACCAACCACATCTCTCAAGTGTATAGTTCAAATGTGGTTGATAATCATATGACGACCCTAAGACTTTGGACATTCTAGAAGTTCATTCCTAATCGTTTACTGGTAGACATTCCTAACCGTTTCCCAGTAGAGTATCTGCCAGGAATGCATGAGGCCCTGGATTCAATTCTCAGTACCATAGCAAAAAAAAAAACCAAACAAACAAAGCATCTTTTAGAGCATAAGCCAGGTAGTTAAAAGGATAGTATTTAATTTGCCTATTTATTTGTGGCATTTTGTGAGTCCTATTAACTTGATTTGGAGTTATTATGCATGGTTTCAAATTAAATCATTTTACCTTGCAATTTAATAGAAGATTTAGGTTGCTGAACAACAGCATTTATTTTCTAATTTTTTGCAATGCTGGGGATCAAACCCAGGGCCTTGAATATGCCAGGCAAGCAGTCTGCCACTGAACTACACCCCCAGCCCCAAGAATAACATTTAACTGTTAACATGCTTGCTGTTTTTATAACACAGATATTCACTATGTCCTTAGCCATACAGGCTAATAAGTTTTTTATTCTCCCATTTGGGGAACTCTCTAGGAGGTACCAAAAGAAAATTGATGTCCTCAAAAAGCAAGTGGAAAAAGCCATGGGGAGTGAAATGTCTGCTCGCCAGAACCTGGCAAATCTTGTCGGGGTAGCAGAGAACATAACACAAGAACGAGACAGTCTTATGTGTTTGGTAAGTTTCCTCAGAGTTAATGTAAAGTAAACTGAAGTTAATGTGCAAATATGACTTTAAGAGTATTTCCACAACTCAGTGAGACCCTGTCTCTACATAAAACACAAAATAGGGCTGGGGATGTGGCTCAGTGGTCGAGTGCCCCTGAGTTCAATCCCCAGTACCAAAAAAAAAAAAAAAAAAAAAAAAAAAAAGAGTATTTCCAAAAACTAATCCATAAATAGATTCATATTTTAAAATTTTAACTGCACATTTCCAAATTCTCCAAAATTTGATCTTTTAACCATGAGCAAAAACACTTTTAAATAATGGCCATTTTTATTTTAGAAGGCAACTAAGGAGGAGCAGTAAATCACCTCGTGTTTATTACACCTACACGTACCCCTTTATATTATCTTTGGAATGCTATTATTTTCATTGTTTGAAGATGAAACATAGTCATAGGGCTGGGGTGTAGCTCAGTGGTAGAACTTGTACTTAGTATGTGGGAGGCCCTCATTTGATCCCCAGTACTATAAAAAAAAAGAGAATCATAGTTCTTCCTCTGGGCATAGTTGAAAGGCACAGATAGCCACAGTGAGATTCTTCCCACACCACTTCCAATATGTCAGTCCCAAGGAAGAGAATTAAGTCAGTCGTTGGTGTCCTAAGTTATGGAGACCATACAGCCAGCAAGAGTGATGTGGGGGCATGATTCTAGGCATTTCCATAATGATTTGAAAAGACATCTGCAGGGCTAGGATTGTGGCTCAGTGATAGAGTGCTTGCCTCGCATGCGTGAGGCACTGGGTTCGATCCTCAGCACCACATAAAAATAAATCAATAAAGATATTGTGTCCACCTACAACTAAAAAATATTAAAAAAAAAAAAAGGGGCTGGGATTATGGCGCAGTGGTAGCGTGCTCGTCTAGCATGTGGGAGGCACTGGGTTCAATCCTCAGCACCACATAAAAATAAAAAAATAAAGATATTGTGTCCACCTACAACTAAAAAAAAAATATTTAAAAAAAAAAAAAAAAAAGAAAAAACATCTGCAACAGATTATGTGGTGAAAGAAAGATGTCATGCCAAACCATATACATTGAAAAAGATCTGTAGGATTTACCCCAAACTGTGATAGTGAGTTATGTCCAAAGAGTAGAATTTCAGGGCTGGGGTTGTGGCTCAGTGGTAGAGCACTTGCCTTGCATATTGGGGCACTGGGTTTGATCCTCAGCACCACATAAATAAGTAAAATAAATAAAATAAAGGCATTGTATCCATCTATAACTAAAAAATTGTCTTAAAAAAGAGTAGAATTTCAGGTGGTTTTTTTAAAAAAAGTCTTCTCACTTATCTGCATTTTGTGTTTCTTTTCTATATCGAATACATATTGCTTCTATACATATAAGCATGTGTGTTTAAGCAGTGTTGCAATCTCTAGTAGTATAATATTAGAAGTTATAGTTGAATGAATGTCATGGCAAAAGAAACCAGCAGAAATTCTGAGAAAGTCAGAAACCTGCAACCCTGGAAGTAACTCAGCCCTTACTGGGGGTTGAATGAGGTGTGGAGAGTCTGTTGGGACATGTCACAGTCCCATTGCTATTTGTTAGACATTAAGTTCCTCCATAGGAAAATGAATGTCAGCTTTTAGCCCTTGCATATAGCGGAGGAAATATAAGTAGTAGGCAGCTCTTAGGGAAAAATGGTGATCTTTATTTTTATTTTTATTTATTTATTTATTTTTTAAAATATTTATTTTTTAGTTGTAGGTGGACAGGATATCTTTATTTTATTTTTATGTGGTGCTGAGGATCGAACCCAGTGCCTCCCGCATGCTAGGCGAGCACGCTACCACTGCGCCATAACCCCAGCCCCGGTGATCTTTATTTTTAATAAAAGAAATGCCAATTTAATTTGCCTTGTGATACCAATCTGTACTTAATGTTATAAAACATTTTAAAAATGATAATAGTGTTGATTGGAGGGTAGAAAGTCTAGTTGTACATTACTGGTGAATTCTAAGTTTTTTCTGAGTCTTCTAGAAAGCAATTTGACTTTGACACAGCATAGTAGGAATCTTAAAAGTACTCAGACCTTCTGATTCCCTAGTCCCCCTCCTGAAAAGTTGCCGTCCCAACCAAAGTGATATTTTCTGCAGCGCCACTGAGTACCCACTTTCCTTTCTCCTTAGCCCTTTGGGCTTACCCACTGGAATTTCAAGAGGGCAAAGCCAAAGCTTGTTAGAAAATTAAAGTGCCAAGCAAACCCATTCATCTAGCATGTTCCTGGAGACCTGCCCACCATATATTAGTGCTACCATAGATGCAAAGCCATCTTGTTTGTAGGATATGCAGGCATCCCTGTCCTTGGGATGCAGGTTTCATACCTCCCATCTGGGCCATGGAGCATTATAGGCTTCCACAGTGAAGTGAGGTTTTTTCCTGCTGGTCCCTCTTGGGCCAACCACTCGTCTTTGTGGGCCAAGCATGGAAATACAAATGGAAACTGAATACTACATCTCCAAATATTTAAAAGTTATAAATTGAGCCAACAGAGTGTTAATAAAATGAGTTCTCTCCTTTTGCCTTGATCTTTGTAGTGGCCTGAATGGCAGGCTCAAGTTTAGAATCCTTAGACCCTTCAGAATCACAGATTCCTAGAATATAGGATGTAGGTGGAGCTGCTCTCATCCACCTGGCCTCCACCTATCACCAAGGACCTCTTTGTACACCGAGACACTGTTGTCCACCAAGACACTGTTGTCCACATAGAGAGGTATGAGAGAGGTGCCAGGACATCTGGGCAAGGCACTCAGGTTTCTTGTAACCAAGCCCAGGCTGTATGTGTCTCTTGGGTATAGGCTTCTTGCTTCTGGAGGCACCCCTAGCCCAGGCTCAGGGGAGATACTGGCTGCCCTTCTGGTCTCTACCCTGTCCAGAGTTTTAACTGTGTTCTTCCATCTTATCCCGTGCTGGGCTCCTGGGCTTTGTGCAAGACCCCACTCCAACCTCCATACACATTCAGGCAGGGAGAGACCTCCACTCTGCTTTTGAAATTGTCCACTGATCACCGGTGATTACAGATAACTTTAAAATTCCCCAAGAACTATTTCACCATCTTTCGTTTATCAAATTTCTGTGGGAGACCACTGGTCTTAGGTTCTGACATCTTAATTTGTTATTGGGTGTAATTTCAATATGACTTGGGGCAAATTGTTTAGCTTTCTGTATCTGTCTTTCCTTTCTGTGTCTGTCTTTCCTTTCTGGAATATCAAACTGTCATCATTTGGCTAGAAGAATGCTAACTTTTGCTTTTTTCTTTAATTTTAGCAACTGAAATTGTTAATAGTATATGATAGTTCATTTTCCATTTGGATGTTAATCTCAATCAGTAAGCTTCAAATGGCATCCGTCTTGGATACACTGTCATGTTTGGTCTGGAGAACAGCATTGTGTATTCATATGATTATCCTTAGTTTTGTTGTAATGAATCAAATTAGTCAAATTACAAGTTTGCATCTTAGTACTTACTCCTTTGATGCGATTAAAGTCATTACATATTCCACAAGGATAGAGATATATTCTGGAAGCTCCTATAACCCTTCCCCTTGTCTCTGGGCCTAGATCTTCTATTCCTGCCCAAGAGAAGAATCCAGCATGCTGTTCCCTGCTCTTGCCCCTCCTCAGCCTGTGTCTTGAGCTCTGCTCACAGGCCTCACCCAAAAAGTGAGGGAAGCCAGAGGTGGAGACAGGTGGAGAGGTATAGGACAAGACAAAATGGAGATTGCTTGGAGTAATGCACTGTTTGCAAAATAATTTATTTTTTCCAGTGCTTGAGGTGGAACCCAGGGCCTCATGCATGTTAGGCAAGCACTTTACCACTGAGCTACATCCCTAGCCCAAGAATCTTTTATTATTTTAATGTTTCTATAAAACCGAGAGCCCATTTATTTTTGTCTTCACTTTCTCCTTAGAATAAATGCTTAGAAAGCGAAAAACATGGAGTCCTCAACACAGTTATAAAAGGCAATATTCGCTTGGGAAAGTTAGAGGAAAAAATCAAGGTAAGTGGTCCTTTTTACATGGGAAAGAGGGCTTACAAATGTAATTTTCTGTGTTTAAGAAAATGACTTATTTTGCATGTGTATGTCACTGTTCACAGAGTAAAGCAATACAAGTTTTTGCTTGTAGAAATAGTACCTCTCAGGTTATTAAATAATCTTTGGAGCCAGGCACGGTGGTGCACACTTGTAATCCCAACACTAGGGAGGCTGAGGCAGATTGCGAATTCAAAGCCAGCCTCAACAAAATCGAGGTGCTAAGCAACTCAGTGAGACTGTGTCTCTAAATAAAATATAAAATAGGGCTGGGGAATGTGGCTCAGTGGTTGAGTGCTCCTGAGTCCAATCCCTGGTACTACTCCCCCAAAATAATAATAATCTGTACTGAGGTTGTGGCTCAGTGGCAGAGCGCTTGCCTCACACGTGTGAGGCACTGGGTTCTATCCTCAGCACCACATAAAAATAAGTAAGCAAAATAAAGACATTGTGTCCATGTATAACTAAAAAAATATTTTTTAAAAAATAATAATAATCTTTGGTTCCTGTGCACACTAAAATTTCATACAACTGTTTGTTTAAAAAAAAAAAGATTGCAAAATCTCCAGGCTCTATTGTTGGGTGGCCGTCTAGCTTTATCATCAACTCCAGCATTAGTTGGTCCAGTTAGCAGCCTTGGCCTGTGCCTCTCTTGCCTTAACCTGATTGCACCCTCCAGTTTTTCTGCTCAAAGAAAGCCATTCTCATTGAACCTTGCTCCGGCCTTGGATCATCTCTCACTGGTCCCCTGTTCCCTTTCTTGTAGGCTCTTCTAACTGCTGGCCTCTCCCTGCTTGCAGCACAGCATCACCAAAAAACATGGCTTCTGTTGGGCAGGACCAGAGAGAGAACCAGTAGGCTAGAGGCCTAGACAGAGAGCAGGAGACCTGGAACTTTGAAGGGGCAGGCTCTGTGAGGGTATGGAGTTCCAAGCCTAGGAAATAAGATCTTTGACCTCAGACTCAAGTGCATGTACTTGTAGGACAAGGATTTTTAAAAGGCCTAGTCATGGAGAGATAGATGATGGCATTTAATATGTCTGAATGTCCACAAGCTAAGAAAAACTCAACATTAAGCTGGCTTGTGTAAATACAACTTACTCAGAGAAGAATCCATAGCAGGATCCAGCTTAGGCAGGACAGACTCTAGGGAAACCCCAGCAAAACATGACATCTAAAAGTGAGCACTTCACCTTGGAAGTTAAGGGCCATGACAAGATCTAGGACACTTGGCTTTGCAGATAGAAGTCCTTTGGAATCAAACTGGATTGAGGGAGACAGAAAAGAGACTCCATGAAGTTTGGAGGGCTACCCTAGCCCAGCCATTGACTTCTTTACATCTGCCAAGATAGAATTCAGGCCAAAAGCACAGAATGAATAATAATAAAAAATACTAAATAATAAAAAATTAGAAATAATAAGATGCTAAAGGCTACAATTAATAATATGTAGTACTTGTGAATATCTATGTGCTAAATAACACAGCAGCAAATCTATAAAGTATAAACTATTGGAAATAGGAAAATGAAAACAGTTGTAAGAGCTTTATCCACTTGGTCTAAGATGGATCAAAAGATTGAACAAAAATAAGGACATAGAATATTTAACAACATGATTAATAGGATATATTTATGTATATATAAATAACAGTTGTGAAAATTGATCATAGCTTCACTATAAAGAAAGCCTCAATAAATCCCTAAAGCAGAAATAATGTAGACATTTTTTATCACAAATGTGAAAACTTGAAATTAATAAACAAAATCAGAAATTTCTTTCATCTAGAAGCATAAAAATTGGGCACTAGAGCCGGGCGCGGTGGCACATGCCTGTAATCCCAGCATTTTGGGAGACTGAGACAGGAGGGTTATAAGTTCAAAGCCAGCCTCAGTAATGGTCTCTAAATAACACACAAAATAGAAATGGGGGTGTGGCTTAGTGGTTGAGTACCCCTGAGTTCAATCCCTGGTACCAAAAAAAAAAAAACGGCACTAAACTAATTCTTGGGTCAGACAGAATATAAAAACAATATTAGAGGGGCTGGGATTGTGGCTCAGCGGTAGAGTGCTTGCCTCGCATGCGTGAGGCCCTGGGTTCGATCCTCAGCACCACATGCAAAGCAATAAAATAAAGACATTATGTCCATCTACAACTAAGAAAAAAAAATTTAAAAAAAAAAATATTAGAATTTTTCTAAAATGTTGAAACCATGTGAACTGTATGTCAAAGTCCTTGTGACAATAGTTTTAAAAATGCTCAGAGAGCATGTGAAAATCTTAAATACAATTGAAAGAGGGAAAATAAATGAATCAGGCTTTTATCTGTCATCTGTTTGACAATAGAGAATGACAATAGAGAATGAGCCTTGTTAGGCTCATATATGGGGTTCCCTTAATAATGCTGTTAGTGCCAACATTAGTTCTTTCTTTCTTTCTTTAATTTAATTTAACTGTATTATATTTTTTTGAGTTGGTGCTTCGCTATGATGTGCAGACTGGCCTTGATCTCCTGGGCTCAAGCAATTCTCCTGCCTTAGCTTCCCCAGTAGCTGGGACTACAGGTGCACCACCAAACCCAGCCATGACATTAATTCTATTTTTTTTTTTTTTGTTTTTTGATACTGGGGATTGAACTCAGGGATACTCGACCACTGAGCCACATCTCCAGCCCTATTTTGTGTTTTATGTAGAGACAGGGTCTCACTGAGTTGCTTAGCGCCTCACCATTGCTGAGGCTGGCTTTGAACTCGCAATTCTCCTGTCTCAGCCTCCCAAACTGCTGGAATTACAGGCATGTGCCACCGTGCCAGGCTGTGACATTAATTCTTATGTTACCAGTTGATCAAGGGATGAAAGTTGTCCTGGAAAAAATAAAGAAGTAGTTTGATTTGCAATAACAACCAATTTGTTCTGTGATGGCAATACTTCATATTTAATTTATTTGTTGCATGTTTAAAAACCCTGGCATAATATAAGTTAGAAATTTGGTTTAATTTTACTTGAAATTCTTTTATCCTTTTTTTTTTTTACTTTTAGGATCCAAACTTGCCCTCCCAGATCAGCCTTTTTTAGGGCTAACTCAACCTAGTGGGCTCCAACAGTGCAAGGAGCAGGTAGGGGATGCAGCCTGGGAGCACTGTCTTCTGGCTCACTGAGTCCCTCCTTCTCCCCAGGTGTATAAGAAGCAGGCAGCGCTGAAACTGGGGGACATCAGTCACCAAATGCTACAGCAGCAAGTACACTTTGCTGGCAAGAAAGCCCGGTACCAGTGGAAGATGAGGCAGCTCCATCAGATGCTGCAGGACAAGCAGGAGGTCCTGGATGAAGCACTGCAGCAGAAAAGGTAGGACCACCCAGCCCCATGCCACAGAGGCCCATAGAGCATGTCTTTGTGTTTCATAGAATTTTCTGGAAAAAACCTCTGGGCCTGTTTTGTTTTTACATTTCTGTTTTATTTGAATTTAACATTGGCCTTGGTTTTCATTTGCCCTTCATTTTCTTTATTCTCTCTTTTAAAAATTCCTGTTGAATTGGACTTCCTCTACTTGCCTTTCCCTTTTTTCTCCTCTTTGATATTTTTGTTTTATTTTACTTTCTTCGGAGATTTAATTTGTTTTGATTTATTTCTGTTGTGATTTTATAAATCTTCTGAGAACCTTAAGATCTCTGGTCATTCCCTTTTTGTAGCATCATGATCATAAGATTATGGGTGGAATACATTCTCTGTGGTTGGAGGGTATTATACTACTGACACTTTTATCCTTCAAACATAAGATAGAGGGAATATTGTCAGTAGATTCAAAATATTGGAAAAGCCCATCACAGTGGCACATGCCTGTAGTCCCAGCTACTCGGGTTAAGGCAGGGGTGTCATTTGAGCCCAGGAGTTTGGGGCCAGCCAGAGCAACATAGTAAGGCCCCTGTCTAAAAGATCATACACACCAAAAAACATTGGAGATTATCATATGTTTTGTGAAGGTGAACTTACTCCTTCTATCTAATTGTGACTTTCTGCCCACTTGAGCATTTTCTCTTGACCACTCCCACCCTTTCCAACATTTGGTACTCATCATTCTGCTCAATTTCTACAAGATTAACTTTTTTAGATTTCATTTATGAGTGAGATCATGTGGTATTTGTCTTTATGCATCTGGCTTATTTCACTTAACATTATGTTTTTTTAAGTTCATCTATATTGTCTCAAATGATAGGATTTCATTTTTTATGACTGAATAATATTCCATTGTGTATGTACCACATTTTCTTTATTCACTTGTCTGTTGATGTACACTTAGGTTGATTCCCTATCTTATCTCTTGTGAATAGTGCTACAATAAACATGGGAGTGCAGATATCACTTCAACACACTAATTTGCTCTGGCTACATATATATATATATCTAGTAGTGAGATTACTGGATCATTTATTTTCTTCTCTATACAATATTTTTTTTACTATAAACTTATATTTGATTAAATTTAATCTATGAAATCCTGAGGGTCTGGATTGAAGTTGTTTTCTCCAGAAAAGATTAGCCTTTGCTTCTCTTTCATTCCAGAGAATATTTCCAACCTGGAGCCATTTTTTATTATTAACTTTTAAAATAGGCTATGGTAACTTTTTTTGAAATCCAAAAGGAATTAAAAATGTATACATAAGGCTGAGGTTGTAGCTCAGTGGTAAAGTGCTCACCTAGCATGCATGAGGCACTAGATTTGATTCTCAGCATCACATATAAATAAATAAAGGTCCATTGGCAACTAAAAAACATTTAAAAAAAATAAATATAAAAAATATATCCCAATTCCATTATTAAATTTCATATTTTCATAATATGTTAGGAAATAATGTTTATGTGTTTTTCTGAACTTCATTCTGAATAGTTTCTTCTGCTCAATATTCTGTTTACTAATTCTCTCTTCAGCCATGTCCAATTTATTATTTAATCCACCCCATTGAATTTTTTCCCTTATTATCTCAAAAATGTCATGGCAGCCTTGATTCATTCCAGTCAGGGCCTGGAGATGCCTGGTCATAAGGGACAGTGTAAACTCTAATGCCGGGTCCATTTGAGAGGAGGCCAGTGGCTGTGGACCTCCCAGAAGAGTCAGTCTTTCAGAGCAGGTTTCTTTTGAAGATCTGAAGATTTTCCACCCATCCTTTTTTCTTTGAGGGTTCTTCACATGCCTCCACTTACCTGCCTAGGAAGTATTTTTAGGAAGAAAAACTTCTGAGGAGAGAGATGAATGAGTCCTGTGACTTTGTCATGTTCAGTTTGCATGGGCCCAAGACCTACTCTTCCTTCCACAAAAAGGTGGGGTTTGGGCATCAGCTTTTATTCTCAAAACAACAGTGACATTTTGCTTGCTTTCCTCTTTGATTTCAATTTAGTCATCTTTTTCTTTTTTATTTGAGGAAATTTCCTATTCTTTCTTTTGAGTTCCGCCAGACATTTAAACATGACTGCTATAGTTTATCAAATATATGGGTAATTTGTGTGAGGAAATAGACATCTTAGGATTTCTTTAGATACAGTTTAATCAAATTCTGCAGAACTCTCAGTGAGCAGCATGGGCCTTGGGAGGAAGCAGCAGCTCATAAGAGGAAGTGACTCTGGACAAGTCAGCATCACTGTCTTCCCTCAGCCTCGGTGCCTTGCTCTGTGAACAGCGGTGCTGAGTCCCGCACCTGGCAGTGTCTGAGAAGGAGTTGGCCTATCCAACTGCATGCTGGGCAAGGCCTGCTCCATGCCCGCCCCCGCCCCCACCCCCTGCCACCAGGCAAAGGCCTGCTGTTTTCTCCCTGTGACATGGTGGCAGGTCTGTCCTGTGAGCACATGGATACCTCCCCACATGGCAGTTTGCCCAGAGTCCTTGCTTTGCTGCCCTTGGTTTCTCACAAGCACTCAGTCCCCTGCTGTGGTCCAGGCCAGTTTTCTGTGTCTTCAGTTATGTGTCCCACTCTTCCAGTTCCCCTCCTTACCCTGCCTCTCTATGTCTGGACCCATCAGCAGCTTTGTGGATGGCTGCCTATGAAAGTCCCCGAGTGTTGGCCAGGCCACAGCAGGGATAGGCAAAGGGAGGGGTCACAAGGGAGGCCTATGTAGCCCACAGTGTGTGGGTACCCAGAGCCAGGCCATTGCACGGTGGCGGCTCACTGGCTTAGGTCAGCCACTGCAGTTACTCTGTTTTACTATTTTATTGCACATATTAATTCTTTAGGAAACAGAGGATCTGTACATTGATGCTAAAGTCAAAGAAAAGGCAGGACTTACAGGAGAAAAAAAAGAAATCCTCTTATAGCCTGTGCTTTTGCATTTCGTTTGTTTGGTTTGCTTGTTTTTATTTCCTCCTATTTCTAGAGGGGCTGGGTGCTTCTGTGAGCCCTGAGCCTTTACTGTGGGCCTAACGTGCAGTGGGTTCTCTTCTCTGATGTTAGATTTGCCTTCATTTGAGTTCTTACTACTTTAGGATTCATAAGCCTCTATGAATATTTTTCAAATTGTGCTATTTCAAACTTCCCCTTTGATTTGTTTATTTCTCTCAGAGAAATGGAAGGTGAGCTTGAGATTATCTGGAAGTCTGCCTCCAAGGAAAACCAAAGAATCCGAGAACTTCTCCAGGCTACACTAACGGGGACAGGCATGTGGGACAACACGGCTTTCAAGTATGCATGCCTTGAAGGCACCTCTCAGGGAAACCTGCTGGATGGACACAATGTCAGCTACTGTAATGTGAAGCCTCTTACCTCCACCTGCCAGAGTCTGCAGGAGCCATTGGATTAGGCCCTGTGGCCTGAAAGGTCTGCCTCACACCAGCCAGCACAGGGCCATGTCTCTCCCAGGAGAGCCAGCAGTGACCAAGGAAATGCAGAGCCCAGCAAATGCTATAGAGCAAGGAAGAAATAAACTATCACAGAAGTTTAATTGGTTATTTTCATCTTGCTTTATTTTAACAATGCACTGCTGAAATATATTTTAGCCAGATCATGTCCTCTAGCTGCATTGCCATTGAGACTGGGTCATTGCTCAGGTTAGCAGGTGGCCTGCTGAGCTGGCCTGTCTATAGGCTTCTAGGTCTGCAGCTAAGAACACTCTGGAAGGAATGGAGGAGCTGGAGGAGCACATTCTGTGTGTCAGATGAACAGCTGGATGAGGCAGCTGACGGAGTAGCAATAATGACAGCTTATACCTCTGCCCTGGGTGCTGTTTTCTTGTCTGGTAAAAAAGCAAGGTGCTGGTCCTCATGTCCCAGTAAGTAGTACCAATGCCTTCTGCCTTCTCTCCTAGCCCTACTCTGTTCTCTTGGGAAGATTCTAGAGCCATTTGATGAGAGCTCTCACTTTGAGCACCCAGGTGAGGTCCCTCTACTGCTGCCACCAAGGGCACTAGGGGCCTATGTTCTCTTCCTCTTTGTGGCTTCTCAGGTAGGTTATCCCAGCCTTTTAGGCCCATGCACTGGGACTAACTAGTGGAAGGGCCACCGTTCAAGGACACTTGTTCCAGGCATGCTGGAAGAACTCAGGACCATCAAGACTCTAAACTGTGGGGTAGGAGCCCTGGAATACATCCTTTAATAAACTCCCAATGGCTAAATCTTGTGTTGTTTTAGGTGTTAAGTAGGCCCTAGTTAGTCCATGCATAGGAGTTAGAAATGTGATCTTTGAGAGCTATTAAATTTGTTTGGTAGCTAAACTATTGCAATTCAATTTTATTTTATAAAGGGTCGAAAGACTCAACAGGATTTAAAACTGTATAACATCTCCTTCGGAGATAACCTGGCAAATAACTTTGTTATTTCAAAGGAATTTAGACCAACTGTCCCAACATCTGTAGACAGCACGGCGAGTCTCATTCTCAGGGTGACTCATTGGTGGGAACATTGCTCTTGTCTTCATTATCTGGGGAACTACTTTTGACAGCCCCATCTTTTTCTGCTTTTATGAGAACATTTTTATTTCCTTGAGAAGTGAACATTCTTACATTTCTGCTTTAAATGTCAAACACACATTTCAAACATACTCTGCAAGTTCAGTGACCCCTGGATTGCATGGTGATCAGGAAAAAGGTGAAGGTCCTGCAGCACTTGATCCCTGCCCAGCTTACCTCCACCTGCCTCAGACAGATGGGCTGCAAGTCCAGGGTGTGAAGGAGCGTGAGGCAGGCAAAGAAGAGAAAATCAAGGCCACTGAGTAGAAGAGAACTTACAAGGTTCCAAGAAAGGACAGAGGCTTTGGGGTGCTTCCTGGAGAATTGGGTGTGCCCTGGGCTTTGCAAAATGGACTTTGGGAGCTAAAGGACACAGAGGACTCTTGAAAGCAGAGGCAAGAACTCAGGAGCAGCAGCACCTTTTGACTGGAGTTCATGTGGGAAATGAGGCCAGTGTAGACCAAGGAGAGCCAGGACTGCTGGGAGGGGCCTCTGCTCATTCCATCCTGCAGATCTCCAATCTGAGGCAGAAACCATGCTATTCTGTCTTGGTTCCAGCAACATATTATAAGTCATTGGAAGGTTCCTGATCAGGTTAAAAGTAATCAAATTTAAACAGCTATTAAACATGACCCAGGAACTCAAGTGAGCCCTGCTGCCTTTGACATGGATTAAAAGCAGCCCTGGGGGAATTCAGGACTGGGTGGAGAGAGAAGGCCGGGCACAAGTGTATGTCCTAGGTGCTGGTAAGAGATGTCCTTAGTTTTCAAGTTGACCCATGCAGGGGAGCACTGAGATCAGAAGTGACACTTCAAAAAAAAGCCAGACCTATCTCTGTTCACACCATTTTACATTCCAGCAAATATCGTATGAGAGTTCTGGTTTCTCATCGCCTTCCAGCACTTGGTCTTGTCAGTAACTGGTTTGAGAGAAGAGAGATTTAAGGGAAAATACATCCTAGTATTTGGCCCTTGGACCTTAGCCAGCCTTGGGCCTGGGCCCCCACCCACCTGTGCTGCCACTAGGAGTGAAAGGCACAGCAACCAGCTTGGGTGGCTCATCAGTGTCCCTCCCTGGGCTTACTGCAGGTGGCCCTGCCTGCAGGGAGGGCCCATGTATGCTGTCTGGGCAGCAGAGTTCAGACTGGATCACACACCAGAGGCTGAGCCTCCTTGGGATGGTTCTGAACTGCAAGCAAGATAATTATCAGCCCACAACACAGCAGGGTAGAGCTGGGGAGCACTTAGTATGACCCATAATCCTACTATTCTGCTCCATTACAACTAGCTGGTGTCAGCAGTTAGAGTAGTTGGCAGTCAGGGAAGGCATGGGCCTGGCTGACTTGGCCTTGGATTTCTTGGGAGCAGTGAGCCCATGCCAGATCCAGATGGAGAGCCTGCTGCCCTTCCAGCCCCCTGCAGGCTTGACTTTTCCTCTTTTTTTTTTTTTTTGATGGTGATGGTGTTGGAGAGATGGGAGGACAGTTCTAGTTTACACATGCTTGAGGGGGTTTACTTTTGCAGTCCTAGTGTCTCCAAACAGCAGGATAAAGGTGGCTACTGAGGGCCCAGCTGGGCTGACAAAGCAGACTTCAGACATGGGAAGCCATGCAGCTCTTCAAGCTGGACAGGACACCACCACCGAGGGCCCCGAGGCTGGCTCCCCACGTCTGGGCTGGGCATGCTGTGTCCGCCCCCATCCTCTTGTTTCCTAATCCACCGTGGGACAGCCCTCTATAAAGAAAGGCCAGATGAGAGAGTATGAGTGCATGTGGTGCTGTGATTCAAAAATGGTCCGTCCCCTCCAAAACGCAGGTCGGGATCCAGTTCCCACAGTGAGGTTTAAAAGGGAGGGAACTTAATCCAACATAGTGTTTAGAGGTAGGGCCTTTGGGATGCGATTAGGATTGACAACTTCATCAGTATGGAGCCCTCATGATTGAATGCTGGTGCCTTTATAGGAAGAGAGAGACACACAGGTGCTCCTTGTCGCTCTCCACGTGATGCCCTACATTGCCTCAGGACTCTACCAGCAAGAAGACATCACAGGATGTGGTCCCTTGGCCTTTGACCAGAAATATGAGCCAAAATAAACCTCTTTTCCTTGCAACTTACCCAGTCTGTGGTATTAGCAATAGAAAATGGATGCATATAGGTGGCCAGCCTTCCTTTCAGTTAACTCCAGACACTGAGGCAAGAGTACCTGTGCCCCTGGGTTACCAAGGACGTCATGGGTCTCACCTATTCAGGACAGGCCTGCGTATTACACTGAAGAATAGTTCCTTGAAAATGAAGGACATAAGCCCTGTGCAGTGGCATATGCCTGTAATCCGAGCACCTCAGGAGGCTGAGGCAGGAGGATCACAAGTTCAAAGCAAGCCTCAGCAAAAGCTAGGTGCTAAGCAACTCAGAGAAACCTCATCTCTAAATAAAACACAAAATAAGGCTGGGGATGTAGCTCAGTGGATGAGTGCCCCTGAGTTCAATCCCCAGTTCTCCTCCCCCAACAAAATATAAAATAAAATGAAGGACATGGACTATGTAGTATCTTCAACAAACCAGGGTTGTGTTGCAAGCAACAGAATGTTAAGAGAAGTGCCCAACATTAAAGAAAAGAAATATTTTGGCAACAGATACTGGATAGCTTAGAAGGTGTTTTTAGAAGAACAGAAACTAGGAGCACCCATGGTCTCAGTAGATGAACACGGTCAATGTTCCCTGTGCTTCACTCAGGATACAAAATCCTGGAAAAAAGTATCCTCTTGGCTAAGTTAGTTACCCAAGTCCTAATGTGTGGCTGGAAAAATGGGGTTATTTTGTTGTTAGCTGTTGTGGTTTGAGTCTTAGACATCTCTCAAATGCTTATAGGCCAAAGGTTTGGTCACCAGCCTGTGACTCTACTGGTGGAAGGAAGTTAGGTCATCGGGGACATACTTTGAAGGGACTATTGAGACCCTAGCTGCTTCCTCTCTTGTTTTTTGCTTCATTGCCACCATGAGACAAGCAGGTTTCCTCTGCCATGCGCTCCTGCTATAATGCATTGCCTCGCCACAGGTCCAAAGCAATGGGGCCAAGCAACCATGCACTGAAACCTAGCTGTGAGCCAAAATAAAACTTTCTTCCTTATAAGTTGATTATCAAAGGTATTTTGTTGTGGTAATGGAAAGCTCACTAACAGTAGCCCATCAGAATGCCACAGGAAGGGACAGTTCCCCCAAGTGGTAGATGCTAAGCAGATAGAAACAAGATTGTTTTTTTTTTGAAACAAGGTAATTGTTTATTGACAATATTTGATTACAGTTGGAACACGAAAATGAGGACATGAGCAGGGATGTAATTCAGTGGTAGAGCATGTGCTTAGCATGTAAGAGGTCCTGGGTTCAATCCCCGGGGAAGAAGAAAGGAAGAAAGGCAAGAGGGAAAGGGGAGGGAAGGGAGCAGAAAGGAAAGAAGGAAGGGAGATGTTGGTCAAAGTGCTAAGGTAGAAGTTCCCTATTCCAAGAGTTCCTAAATATAAAGATGGTTCTCAGATAAGACTGAAATCATGCTTTCCTTGCTAATAGTTTCATGATGACTTCACAAGTCCTTAACCTTGCAAGACTGCACATTCCAGACTCTCTCCAAGTTCTTCTGATTGGAATTCAGGTAGGTAAGTGAACACTGCTACCCATGTCATACCTGTCTGTTGGGTCCCCTCCCAAACTACTTTCAGTAGTGTCAGGAAGGAAAAGATCCAAAATTTAAAAACTTGAAGGCAGGTCTTGCTATGGTTTGGATATACTTATTTAAGTGTATTTCTCCAAAGGTTCATGTATTAAAGGCTTGGTCCCCAGGGTGGCTGTAGTGGGAGGTGGTAGGACCTTTAAGATGTGAGTCCTAGCAGGAGATCCTTAGGTCAAGTGGGAATGTGCCCTCAGAAGGGATTGTGGGACCTCAGTTCCTCTGGTTTCCTGTCTGGCAAGGTGATTGCTTGCTCCCACATGCATCCTGCCATTGCCACCTGCCATAATGTGACACAACCAAGAGGGCCCTCACCAGAGCTGAGCTGCTGCCAGTGCCATGCTCTTAAACCTCCAATACTGTGAGCCAAATAATCCTCTTCTCTTTACTTTGTAAGGCCTGCCTCAAATATTTTGTTACGGTAATGCAAAAATGATTCCTGCAAGCCTGGAACAATTTTTAGGTGGTAAAAGACAATTTAGCCTCTGCCTGAATGTTTGTCAAAGCCCTAATCTGTCATGTGGACGACAGATCAGAGAACATATTGTCCATATGGACATCCCAGAGGCTGTGGATAAATGAATTTACACTATCAGGTTAAACACGTGTCTAAAAACTATTACAGAAGAAGAGAGCCAAGCCAGGCACAGTGGCACATGCCTGTGATCCCAGTGGTTCAGGAGGCTGAGGCAGGACGATCAAGAGGTCAAAGCCAGCCTCAGCAAAAATCAGGTGCTAAGCAACTCAGTGAGACCCTGTTTCTAAATAAAAAACAAAATGTGGCTCAGTGGTCAAGTACCCCTTAGTTCAATCCCTGGTACCCAAAAGAAAAAAAAAAAGAACCAAATGTAAGATAAAATAAAGATAGTGTCAATGTTTTCAAACTGCAAGCAGCTTTGCAAACTTTGCAGTTGGAAAAAACACATTTTGAAAGGGAAGATCAAGAAATTTATCAAGAATCTAAGAAATAATGGTGTTTTACAAAGCTTCCTGGGAAATTAACTATCAAAGGGAATTGACAGCAGGGGAGTGGAAGCTGAGCCAGGCAGGGCAAGAGCTGATGCACAGGGAGGCAAAGTCTTGAAGAACGGGAACGTTTTTTGCTTTTTAAAAATCAAATCCACCTTATTTTTTATGGGAAACAAAAAGTACAATTGGTTGAATACTCTGCGAGGTGGGGCTGGGGTGAGAAACAGCTTTAACACTCACCGTGGACCAAATAGGAGCTGAAGTAGAGATTTCTGACCTCGACAAAGAATCCTCATGCTCAGATATTCCAAACTCAGCACCAGGTGAAGGTCAGAAGACCAGGGGAGGGGCTGGGGTTGTGGCTCCGTGGCCAAGCACTTGCCTTGCATGTGAGGCCCTGGGTTTGATTCTCAGCACTGCATATAAATAAATGAATAAAATAAAGGTCCAACAACAACTAAAAAAATAAAAAATGTAAAATAAAAGACCAGGGGAACCTCAGCCTGAGGCAGGAAGATTGCTTGAGCCTGGGAGTATAAGACTAGCCTGGACAACATAACAAGACTATGTCTCTTTAAAAAAAAAAAACAAAAAAAACTCCAGCCCACTGTGGGCAATCTTGACCTTAGGAGTATTCTCTAATGTTGTGTAAATATAGGAGGGCCAATGCTTTGACACTGCAGTGCTGGGAAATATGCTGAGGGGACCACAAAAGCCTGTGGGCAGGCCCTGCCTCTGGCCTTTGGCTTAAACACTCCTGGCAGTTGGGTACCCATGCATCAGCACTCTGCTCAGGAATCTGGTAGGTGAGCAGGTGTGACCTTCCTAAGAAGGGAGGTGACAAACTTCTAAATCAGTATTCCCGCTCTTGAATAGCCAAGTTCCCTGTATCCTCCAACTGACTTTAAGAGATGATCCTTGGGGGACACACCCAAGAGTGGTGTAGCTGGGTCATAGGGTAGATCTGTGTTTGGTTTTTTGGGGATCCTCCACACTCTTTCCATAGTGGCTGTACCAATTTACATTCCCATAGACAGTGTATAAGGGTTCCTTTCTTCCTGCATCCTCACCAACATTGTTTTTTATATTTTTAATGATGGCCAGTCTGACTGGGAAAAGATGAAGTCCCAATGTACTTCTTTTTTAAAATTTTTTAATTTTCGGTTGTAGTGGACATATTTACTTATTTTTATGTGGTGCTGAGGATCAAACCCAGTACCTCACCCATGCTAGGCAAGCGCTCTATCACCCAGCTACAACTGCAGCCCCCTAAGGTACTTCTCATTTGCATTTTCCTGATGGCTATAGATGTTTTTCCATATAATTATTGGCTATTCGTAGGTGGATTAAAAAAAAACATGGTGTATAACATAGTGGAACATCATTAGGCCATAAAGAAGAATAGAATCATGCCATTTGCAGGAAAATGGTTGGAACTAGAGAACATCACATGAAGCAAAATGTCAGACTCAGAAAGACAAATATTCCATGTTTTCCCTCATATGTGGAGTCTGAGGGGGAATAAAGACCATGAAAGTAGCAGACTTGAAGTAGAGAAGAGGAAGACGGGAGGGGAGGGAAGGATAAGGGAGAGAAATGATTCAGGTATGTTATTTTCATGTATTAATATGCCACAACTAAAATTAAACCCATTATCAAAATAATATAAGTAAATGCACTTTTAAAAAAAGACAAAAAATCTTGGGGTG
>PVHX01024880.1:0-23279 GCA_004024805.1 Geosciurus inauris | reverse complement strand
TTGTTATTTTTATATAAATGTGAAAATATTGTTGCAGATAATTTTAGATTGGAGAACACCAATGTGGCAAAGTGCTCTCCTAAGCTTTACATTTAACTAAGTTTAACCTTTAAAGTACAACTTAGAATTTAGAGTGTATGGTGACAATAACCATGGGTCTACATGGGTTAACAAAAACCAAAGGATACCCTTAAGTTTCTTATACGTTTAGGAAGCAGCGTTAAGTTAGAAATTGACTTAGTCAAAGTAAATCGATATAAAATGTTGTGGCAGGTAAACAGGCATATCAGGCATGCACTAAGGTGCAAAAGAGGGGAAGCATAGGGCACAAAGGTCAAAGTGGATGTTGAGCCTGCATATGTCTGGTTCGACCAGCACCAAAAGTGGGGTGCAAATGTCAGTGGAGCAGGAGATATAAGAGGAGGGTGTTTAAGCCTCCAGTGAAAAACAAAGGCAGGTTTATAATGAGCTGTAATGAAGTGATGGGTAGTATTATAACCACCACGCAAAAGAATGCATGGCCCAGGGGAATCTTGTGCCACATAGCATGTGCCACCTTAGGTTCCATCTGTACCCTATGGAGTGCTTCTCCAGGTGCAAGGGCCCATGGTAATATCGGTATGTAGTTGATCAGATTTTTATGGGTTGAATCTGCCATAGTGGGGAAACAGTGTGCAGAGCTTCATACAGTGTCCATATGGTTTTCTCAAAAAGGAAATATTTTGAGGATACCCATGGGCATTTCTTGCAAAAGAATGCCATGGGGAATGTCTGTCCATTAATGGTGGTATAAAGTCCCCAGTTACCATAATATTATAAAAATATTATATCTAGTGTAAATTGTTCTTTTCCAGGTGCATGTAGGTGTTGGTATTTTTTGACATATTCTTTTAGTGTATGAAAGGCAGAACATTGTGATTCTCCCCGAAAAATATCTACTGCTTTCCTTGTCACCTCAAATATAGGTTTTAAGATGATTTGTAAATATGGAATATAGTTTCTCTAATAACCAAATAAGCCAATTAGGTGTTGGGCTTGTGCTTTGTTTGTGGGATCGGGTAGCACCATAATATTATCAATAGTGGTAGGTGGAATTGATTGTCCAGTGGAGTTCCAAATTACTCCCCAAAATTTTACTTCAGCTGCAGGTCCTTGTACTTTATTTTTATTAATGGTCCAGCCATTTTTAGTAAGTTCTGTGACCACTGTATCAAGTGCTTCTTGTACCTCATGTATATATTGTCCATAAATTATGATATCATCTATATAACTTAATATTTTGACCTTCGGGTGTGCTGTCTTAATAGAGTCCAGGTATTATAAGATAGTAGCTTGGGCTATGATAAGTCTGTTCTAGTATCCCTGAGGTAATCTCTTGAATCAGTATTGTTTGGCATTCCATGTAAATGTGGTTTGCTCTCTGGATTGTTCATCTATGGGTATACTAAAGAATATATCTGTGATATCAATAGTAGCATAGCATTCTGGGTTATCCTGATAATAGTATTCATGATATCTTCTACTTCTGGGAGATTTCCTGGTAGTAGGGGAACTTCTCTGTTTAGATTATGATAATCAACAGTAAATCTATATGAGCCACTGGGTTCTAGAATGGGCCATACTGGACTGTTAAAGCGAAATGACTGTGTTGGTTCAATAATATAATTTTGTAATAATTCTTGTGTTTTTGTCAGAAATTTCCTTGTGACCCCCTGCCCTTTAGTAGATGTTGCTTTGTGAAAGAAGGTGTAGCTGGAGGAAGTTTAACAGGCTGCATTTTAACTGTAGACAAACATAGAGAAGCTTTGAGTCTTTTTAGAGGCAGTAAGGTTTCAAATATTGTGGGGATGTAATCCATCCCCAGGACATTATGTGGGCTTTGTTGTACAACTAATAAATCAGCTGTGATAGGATCTCAATTATATACAAGAATATGGGCCTTTATAAGATAACCTTTATAAGATAAGATATGCCTTCTACTTCCATCTGTCTGTCTGTTTTAGCAAGGATGTCTCGTACAATAATTATTTGGCTACCTGTATCTATGAGAAAATTCAAATTATAATTTTGGTTTTTGTATAAAACGGATAAGGAGATATATGGTCTGTTATCTGTGCTAGTTATACATACCTGGGTTGGTTCCTCCAATTTGTCATCTTCCCTGGGGCAGGTTGTTGCTGAAAATTGTTTGGACCTTAGGCACCCTGGTCCTGATGGGGGGGGGGGTCCCGTCCACTTGTATTTTGAATTGAATGTTGATCTATTAGGAATAACTTGGTTATTCCTTGGTTGGCATTTTGGGAGTTCCTTCCTTTCCTATTAGGCCATCTTCCCACACAGGTCCATCTCCTCATACAGGATGGTCCTGTTTGGGCTCTTCCTTGATATTGGCTGTTACACCCATTACAGGGACAGATGGGAAAGAGAACAAAACAAAGCACACACTGGCTCTTATATCTTCTGACCAAAAATCATAAGGTCATTCCTAATATTAAGAGGAAATGTATGGGTAATTTTACCATTGCCTGGATAGAGACAGACAAAAATTTGTAAACAGTACTCATAAAAACTACACTAAGTTGAGGCACCCTTTAAAAAGTCTCATCATTCAGAAAGAAGAGAGAACCAGGAAGTATACACACTTAAGGCCATTTAATATTTTTTAATACTAGCTATAGAACCTGAGCAACTTACAGCCCAAAATACGTGCTATAAAATAGTAAATTTCATGTTGTGTTTTGTATAATTCAAGAAATCCATGCCATGTTTGTGTTTCACAGATTCTACAAAAAAGAAAATATACATCTGTCTATGGAAATAGGCTTATAACACTCTTCCAAGCAAATTATATATAACAAAAGAAGAAAAAACATGCTCTATTAGGGAAAATCTCTTATAACTCTAATGATATTGCAACAATTATCTGGCATGACAGTAATCACTCAGACATTATTTTAAGAAAAAAACTATCAGAGTCATCAGTTAATTTCTCTTTATGGCAAAGGAGGAAGAGGGAATTTCTGAAGATTTTTTGACTCACTGCAGTATTCAAATATTTATAATTTCAGCAATCTGGAACTCCAGTGTGAATACTGTTACATGAGGCAATTGATTTGAATATTTAGTAAGAAGGGACCTTAAATATTAATGTTATACTTCATTCAATGTGGCCATCCTATGACCACATATGAAACTTAATAAGGCAACCTTTTTTTTTTTTTTGTAGTTCTGGGGATTGAACCCAGGGTAGTTTTTTAAAGGTATTAAAACACACACACGCACACACAAGATAATTGCACTTACAAATTTTGACCCAGATTCCTGTATTGAGCAAGGAATATAGTTGGTATTTTTGTGACCATTTTGGTCTTCAACTTCACTTTAATTTTTAGAATTAGATGCTAGATTTTATTTTATTTTATTTTATTTTAGGTAACTGCCTTAGCGATTGAATAACATCTGAACTCTATTAGTAATAAATAAGAGGAATTTTGGTTGAATCATCAACCCAACAATATAAATACACCATTATTTGATATAATAGTCCAAAGGAGAATAAAAAAATGTATCCAAATGATATTATGGATTATATTTATATTTTAACTATGCTAACTTACTAACATGTTATAAATCCTTCCTTTTTACTTATGATATCTTTACATATGATATCTCAATGAATACAAAGTTAATAATATTACTTGGTAACTTAGACAAGTAAAAATCTAAATGTTTAGATGAATTCTCACTAAGTTTAGCATAAAGCATGCATCTTGCTGATGACATAAAAGTAATGACATCTTTCAGTTTTAGGAAAATAACCAGAAATATTCAAATGAACACTTTCAATTAGTTCCTGTCAATACTTTTTCCCTCAAGTAGGAGACCAGAGCTTGGCATGGTCAGAATGTGTAACAAATTCATCACTATTAAAGATGTAGAAACGTAAAAAAAGAAAAAAATAGGAAAAAAAAGATGTAGTGTCACTTTAATAAAAAGGGGGGTGGGGCACGTGGCTTCTCCACGAGTTGGTCCAGAGAGACTGAGAAAGGGTCCGGGGTTAGACGATATGGAGTCCCTCTGGACGGTGGCGATTCGCGGAGCCCGGGGTATATTTGAGTGTTGTTTTCAAGAAAATTACAGGCTTTTTCATAAAGAGAGATTCAAAAGAGTAACAGTCTCTTTTTCCGTGTATCCCTGCTGACAATAATGCCAACTTTAATCAAGTTCTCCTTGGCTTTACTAATGAATTTTGAATGTTGGGGGAAGTGAATGATGAAAAAAGAGATCTAGGTTAAACTCTGTCTTGAAGGAAATTAGATCTCTTTCATTTAATTCACTATAAAGTAGAACTATAAATTGAAGGCTAATACACAATTTACTACTTATACGCATATTTTATTTTATTTTGTTTTATTTATTTTAAAGTGGAGTCTGGCTGGTCTCCAACTCCTGGGCTCAGGTTACCTACTACCTTAGTCTCCAAAGTAGCCAGGACTCTAGGCATTCGCCACCGCACCTAACTCTTCTATATACACTCTAAAGCTTACAAAGTAAGATCATATATTATTTATGGATTCATATAAATGGAAAAAGAGTAGAAAGACATGTCTTGGATATTATACATCAAATTCATTTTAGTGCTCGCCTCTAGAGAAGGCAGAAGACAATGGAACTGTGAAGGGGATTTGGAAGCTTCTAACTAATATGGGTAAAGTTTTATTTTAAAATACAAAGTAATAATGGCAAATATAAATATACATGTGTTAATTTGTATGTTGAGAAATTGGCTATTCAATTTCTATATTTTTTAATTTCAAAAAATTAAAATTAATTTTTTAATTTCAAAAAATTAAAAAATGGTAGTAAAGAGCTAAACTGGATGGACAAGTGGAACTGCCAGGGTTCAGGGTAGGTTATTAAAGCAACAAGACAAAATATAACAGTCAAGCCTTTTGTCACTTAATATAAACAAGAGGCTAACACAAAGTACCAGGAAAGTAACATCTTCCCACTATTTCATTTTTGTCCAGAGACTGGCACCAGGCACAAGATCAGATGGATTAGCACAATCAGGGGGAATTGTCACACTGAATCAAGAGGCCAGAACAAAAGACCCCTGAAATTTTATGAACCCAGTGGATAGGAGCAGGGCTAGGAATGGTGAAGTATGGAGTACTAAATCAGAAGGAAGGAAATGTCTTCAAGTGTCTCTGATCAGGAGTCCTCGGGAGGGAGGTGTCTTTGCTAAGAATACAGATGTTAACAGCTTGACTGGCCATGGAGCTGGTCCCTTCATGTCTGTAGTCCACTGAGACTGCATCAAGTCTGGGGTAGGGAGGGCACATTTCTCTCACAAGGTTTGCCAAGAAAAGCCTTTGTAATTGCCTGTGGCTATATCTGAAATATCATCAGGAAGCCATGATAATTCTAAATATTTATACACATAATAACAACTTCAAATGCACAAAATAAAAATTGATAATTTAAAACAATAGATTTATAATCAAGTTAAAGATTTTAACAGCCCTTTCTCAATAATAAATAATACCAAAAATAATACAAATATACTAAAAAAAACAATAGTGATTTATAAGATTTGAATAGTGATGTAACTGATATGTATGCGTGTATGTGTATATACACACACACATACACATATACTGAGGATTAAACCCAGTAGTGCCTAACCACTTAGCCACATCCCTAGCTGCCTTTTTAAAGTTTTTTATTTGATACAGGGCCTCACTAAGTCACTCAGAGCCTTGCTAAGTTGCTGAGTGTGGTTTTAAATTTGCAATCCGCCTGCCTCAGCCTCCTGAACCATTGGGATTACAGGCACGCACCACCGTGCCCAGTTATATAACTGATATTTTTTAGCATATTATACCAAACAGCAGAATAACACACATTCTTTTAAAGTACACATGAAATGTTCACCAGATCACCATATCGTGTGCCTTAAAATAAACCTCAACAAATGTTTTAAATGAAAATCATAAGTTTACTCTATGATTTCAGTTAGAATTAAATTTAAGTTAGCAACAAATAAAATGTTAGCTAGAAAAGCCTCAAATTATTGGAAATTTAAAAATTTCTAAACAACCACTTAGTAACATAAGACAATCATAATGGAGATTAAGAAATAGTTCAAATAGAATGAAAATGAAAATACATGATATCAAAATTAGTAGGATTAAGTCAAAGCAGTGCTTCTAGGGAATTTTATAAAATGAAATGCTAATGTTAGAATATGAATTCTGATTCTACCTTAAAATGTAGAAAAATAATAAATCAAGCCCCAAAATAGAACTAAGAGAATAATAAAGATAAGAATCTCTTACAAGTGAAACAACAAAGAAAATTAAAACCAAAAGCTTGTATTTTTAAAATTATAATGTTGCTAATCCCCTAGCAAGACTGATAGAGAACAAATTACAATTATCAGGAATGAAAAAGAAACTGTCATGAAAGATTGTGTAGACATTGAAAGCATACTAAGGCAATATTACAACAAAACTTTATTGCAACAACTCACACAACTTGGATGAAATATACAAATTCTTTGAAAAATGTAATTTACCAAAACGAATAGAAGATGAGAAAACCTAAATAGGCACATTTGTATTAAATAAATTAAATTTATAAATTTTTAAAAAATCCCAGAAAAAAATATAAACCAAGTTGTCTTTGCCCATTTAAAGGAAGAAAGGGAGGGAGGGAGAAGGGTGGGTGAAACAAGAAGATGCAAGAGAAGGAAGAGGTGGGCGGTGGGGTGAGAGAAAGAGGTAGATTTTGGTTATTCAGGTTATCCCTTAGCCTTACTGAATTCAAAGTTTCCATGAATGTAACCTGGACTTGCGTATATTTTAAAACTGCCACAGGTGGTTCTGATTCAATCAGAGTTGAATGTCACTGAATTGGTTCCTGGCTTTTAGTTTTTTCCATGATGGTGGCTACATCTTTCTGGCTCAGTAGTTCAGTTTCTGGGATGTCACTCTTTTATATTTTCTCTTCATGAATTATTTTAGTCTTTTTAAGCATTTATTTACCCATTTGTTAAACTCACTCTTCAATTATATTTTTCATTTCTTTTAACTTGAACATTATTTTTTACCATATGAACAATATTATTCAGTCAAACCCCTCCTTGTTCACTCCACTGAACATGTTGGCCATAGTTGTAAGGCACCAGGCATTCTAAAACATTCAGCCTCCAACAAAGGCCACCACGTTCACTTTTGTATTCTTATCTTTCTTATATAATAGTAGGCAATAAAGTGAAGTTATAATGACCTCAGGCACTCTACTCCGTCCAAGTTTAAACCCCAGCTCTGCTGTATTTTTTCTGTGTGACCTTGTATAAATTCCTGAACTTAGCTATGCCTCAGCTTCCCCAAAAGTAAAGTGGGGTAATAATAATTGTTAGTAAGCTTTCCACTGCTTTAACAAAATACCTGAGGTAATCAAATTATAAAGAGGAAAGTTTTATTTTGGTTTACCATTCTGGAGATTTTAATCCATGGTTACTTAGCGCTTTTGTTTTTGAGTCTGTGATGAGGCAGCATGCCCTGGTGGGGAGTGCATGGTGTAGCAAAGCTGCTTACCTCATGGTTTGGATTTGAAAGAGAGAGGAAAACAAGGTTCTGAGGTCCTACTATAGTTTTCAAAGTCATGACCTCAGTGATCGGGAGCCCTGCCACTAGGATCCACTCTTAAAGTTTCTGCTATCTCCCAATAGCATTGGAAATCAAGCCTTTAACACATGAGGGATATTTGGGGGATATTCCAGATCCAAGCCATAGGTTCACACCTCTGAACCCCCTAAAGCTCATTCATATCAGTCTCATAAGGTAAAAATGCATTCAGTCTATCTCCAAGAGTTTTCAAAGTCTTAACTGTCCCAGCATTGCTCAAAAGTCCAAGTACAAAACCTTCTCTGAGACTCTAGGCAAACTCAGCTGTGAGCCCCTATAAAAAGCAAAAGGACATTTACATATTTCCAAGATACAATGACACAGGGTAAACATTTCCATTCCAAAAGAAATGAATAGGGAAATAATGAGAGAGAGAATCAGAGCAAAACTGAAGTACAATAGAGAAAACATTAAATCCTGGGCATACCAGTTTTTAATCAATAAAACACATCAACATTGAGAAAAATGTCACCTCCATGGTGAAGTTATAAAAGATTATGACTTCCATCTTGCTGTCAGACCGTCTCTTTCTGGCTTTGATGAAGCAAGCTGTCACATTGGAAAGGTCCTCCTGGCAAGGAATGGTGAGCAGTCACCAGCTATCAACCAGCAAGGATGGAGGGCCTCGGTTCCCCAGCTCTCAGGGAACTGAACACCCAAAACAAACGTATGAGCCTGAAAGTAAATTCTTTATCCAAGGATCTTGGATGAAACCATAGCCTGGAGCAATAGCTTGATTGCAGTTCAGGAGACACCTTGAGACATTGCCTGGGCTACTGACCGGCTGAAATTATGATAAGAAATAATATTGTTTTAAGCCACTGATTTTTGATAATTTTTTATGTACAAGTAACAAATACACCAGGTTTCCCTGGTTTTACCATCCTGTTAATAGCTCCGCTGCTTTAAGGAAGCTGTTTTCCCTGTTTGTTCCTTTGCCTTTCCCTATACACTCTATTCTCAGCTCTACCATATTCAGAATCTTTTCTGTTGGTATTCAAGGATACAGTAGAAGATGACAAAATACATTGTTAGTTCAAATGTGACAAATATAAAAAGTAATTCTCATATGATAGTAATAAAACTAGCGTTTCTCCATTGTTCTGTTGTTTATTAAGTGCTTCTACAGATACTATATCTTCATTAAACTGTTGGAGAAACTGAAGTCCAGAGAACTTAAGAGATTTGTCCCCATCCTGTGTCCCTTTAGTGGTAGAATCTAGACTGGAATTGGGGGCAACTAACTCCAAATTCCTTGTTTTACCCACTGCATTAAGCTGTAGGCCCCTCATCCCCTTCTGCTGACTGATAGATCATATATTTGCATTATTTTCTTAATGAACTTTAATTTTGTTGTAGTTTTTGTTTTATCAAATTTCTTCTCATCTCCTTTGTATTAGTTATTTTACTTAAGCTAATTAATTCATTCTCTCTCTGTGTATATTTATTTAGCTCCGAACCAGGTATATCATTCTGTCAGTGATCAAAACAAATCTTTTAAAGGTGTGCATTGCATTCTTAACTAAGTGATATAAAATGACTTAGTCATTATTTTTTTATTGGGGGGGGGGTCTATTACAAAAAAAAAGGAAAAAAACCTAACAAGGAAACCACTGATCATATTCAGAACATATTTGTTTCTGAACTTGCCCATTTCCTAAGAGAGATATCTTTCCCCTATCTTCCAATTATTTTAGCTCAAAGATTTAATACCATTTTTAGCATTTTAGGAGAGGATTCAAAAGGTTTAAATTTATGTTCCCATTATCTGCATAGCTCAAACTGAAAGATTCAGTTATCCTATGCTTTCTAGCTTCACTTCTGTGTTTTGCCCACTCTAGCCAGCCTTTGCTATTAAAACTGTGGTCCCAGCAGCGGTAGGATCAGCATCCTCTGGGAGGTTGTCAGAAATGCAGAATCTTGGGCTTCATTCCAAATCTACTGAAACACAATTTTCATTCTAATGAGATTTCCAAGTGATTCATTGGCACATGAATGTTTAAGAAGCACTGTTCTAAGCTCTTTTATGGCAGAGAGATGAGAGATCTATACCCACACAGCAGCACCATTTCTAGTCCAAACTGCACCTCTTCCTCAAAACATTTTCTTATCATCTACCAGAAAATGGTTGTGATGAATCTAAAGCAGCATATTTAAGGGGCCTTTCTAGTTGTGCAGTGCACAAACTGTACAATCATATACAGAAGCCCTGTCTCACCACATATTCCTTCGACTAAAATAAAGTAATTCCCAGGAATTATTCTATTTCACTAGTCATATTTCTGTTACTTCTAAGGCCTTTAAATATATTTAGTTATTTCAGGCTTTATTTGTGGTTCCTAACAAAATCATCTATTTCCTACAGTTTAAGATATTATGATTGTTTGACAGCATCATGATATAAATGTTACTTCCCATTTAGTGGTCATTTGTTATTGGTATTGGAGTTGTTTCTTTTTTTTTTAAGTTAACTTTTTTTTCTGATTATACCAAAGTTGTAAAGTAGGCATGAGTGCAAATCCAATATTGTATCCACAGTGTTACCATCAATACGGTTAACAATGTGAGATATGTATAGATGTGTGTATATGTATGCATATCTAACATTTATAATATATTATTCTAAATTAATACTTTAATACACATTAACAGTAAAGTTTTGAGCTAGTGTCTAATTATGCATTTTAATAACAAAACAAAAAGTACAGTTTTAAGTATAATACTTTGATCACAATACTTAACATTCTCTTCACTAGAGTGTATTTCTCTCTCAGAGGAATATGCAGTTTGCTCATAAAAGCATCAGAAGAAGAAATAGCTTTACATTTATGTTGTTTTGCTTTTCTGATAATTATGGAAAACATAATTTTTGTGTGAAATTTTTAAGAGGAACAAAAGGTACAATATATCTTCCCTATAAGCTTTCATGCATAGCCCATCTTGCTTTGTTTCCTGGAATAAATTAAGGGTGTTAAGGATAATAAGCAGAGTATATATGTACTTTCATTTATGTGCATGTGTGTGTGTCCCTGTGTACTCATATATGCACATAAATTTTAAGAAATTTTAAGCATAATCAATATCACACAATATACTTTACATATTTTCATGTGTTCCTTAGTTTTTTCAGTGTAAATCCTAAGAGCTTTCTCATATTCATTAATATTTTTAAGGACATGGTTGTTAAGGATGACATAATCTTTCATCCTAATTTATACATCATACTTTATTCTTGACCAAAATATTATTACCTTTTGACATGTAAATTCAGAGGTTATAAAAGTTTAAAACAAAAGTCATGTGTTTTTATGTTTATTTTGTTTGTTAGATGGGCTGTTTTTGTGGAGTGCCTTTCCTTGTTGCAAAAGGGGGAAACTGAGACCAGGAAGGGGACGCATGCTTTCTTTCGTCACCCTCCAGCACTCCTTTTCTCTCCACCGTTCTGTATTTTTTATAGGAAAAAATACACATACTGAAGGGCTTTGGATAAAGGTCCTTTAAAGACAGTCTTACCTAAAAATATTGTAATGTAATGGTTCTGCAGAAATGACTCATTTCCAACCTTGTACTTCAGAAGATAGCCAACCTGCACATAGATTGAGTACAAGGTTTTAATATTAGATATGTCCAAAGGTTAACTTTGGCATTGAACTCCGCCAAGATTAAATCAGTTTAATTCTTCACTTGTTCATTATTGATTGTTGGCAGCGTAGCAAACTTAAGAGGAATAAGCAGTCCTGGAAAATATTTGACTAGCAGGCCTTTTCCTTGTAGAAGCAGAAGGGGATTATAGATACGGTACAAGAGTCCTTAAAGCAACAGAAGTCCTTTAAATCCCTACCAAAGGACGACTTTATCAACAAAAATCTTGCCATCTGCCTCAGGACTGTGTGTCCTACTACCCAGTAATTTTTTTAAATAAATAAAAATTGCTCTTACAACCCCCACTAACAGAAATTCCAAAGCATGTAATATGTCATTCACCTGTTAAAGTGATTTAATCATAATGTTTCACTGAACTGAAGCAAGTAACACTTGAAAAGCTAATTTAAAAAGTAGAATTGCTCTGTTCAACACTGTTGCTTAGATTCTTAAAATACCAGGCCTAAAACATGAGCTTCACACCTTTTACTCTCAGACCTTTGGGAACAGCTTGGGACTTTGCTAGCTTCTGACGATTGCACCTCTCAAGCATTTCTCTTTTAAAAGTGTTGGGCGTTGAGTTATGCATGCTGAGCAGACAGTGGTTTCTATGTCTATACTTGCAAAAACCATTATTCTGTTTTAAAAATTCTACTTTGTGCATATTTGAGAAGTCTAATTAATAGTATTTTCCTTTGTGGTTATCTCTCTGCCCTCCTTAGCTCTGTTCAGTATCCTAGAAGTATAGGCAATCAAGCAAACTTTGAAACATGATTAAAAATCACATTTGATAAAATAGGAAAATAATCTGTGCAAATCTGCTGGTACATGAGGGCAAAGCTTGGAAGGCCATCTTCACCACAGCAATACTTTTAAAAACTCAATGCCTAAGAACTCAAAAGCCTTATCACCAAAAAAAAAATTCAAATAGCCCAATTAAAAAATGGGTAAAGGAACTGAACAGACCCTTCTCAAAAGAAGAAATACAAATGATCAACAAATATATGAAAAAATGTTCAACCTCATGAGCAATTAGAGAAATGCAAATTAAAACCACAGATTTCATCTCACTCCAGTCAGAATGGCAGTTATCAAGATTACAAGTAACAGTAAATGTTGGTGAGGCTGTAGAGGAAAGGTACACTCATACATTGCTGATGGGACTGCAAATTGGTGCAACTCCTCTGGAAAGCAGTATGGAGATTCCTCAGAAACCTAGAATGGAACCACCATTTGACCCAGTTATCTATCCCTCAGCATATAGCCAAAGGATTTAAAATCAGCATACTACAGTGACACAGCCACATCAATGTTTATAGCAGCTCAGTTCACAATAGCTGAGCAATTGAACCAACCTAGATGCACATCAACAAATGAATGGATAAAGAAATTGTGGTATGTACACACAGTGGAATATTACTCAGCCATAAAGAAGAATGACTTTATGACATTTGCCAGTAAATGGATGGATCTGGAAACTATTATGCTAAGTGGAATAAGCCCATCTCCAAAAACCAAAAGTCTAATGTTTTTGCTGATAAACCACAATAAAGGAGGGGAGAGGAAAAAGAGAAGTTCAGATTAGACAAAGAGGAATAAAAGGGAGGAGCAATAGGAATAGAAAGATGGTAGAATAAATCTAACATAGTATTCCTATGTACATATATGAAAACACCCAAGTGAACCACCATCGTGCCCACCCACAAGAATATGGTCCTAATTAGAATAAGATATTTTCCATACTTATATCATTTTATCAAAATGGATTCTACCATCGTGTTTAAGAAGAACCAATAAAAGAAAGAAAAAACTGAATGCCAAATATAACCCACTACTAAAATCAGCCAACTGAATTTTGTAAGCATCTGAAAACAATTGCTATAATTAGGAACCAAGTCTTTAAAATATACACAGAGCTACATTAAGACTTCACACTTTAGCCTTACTTTCAAAGACAGTAGAGGAACCAAACTTCTGGGGAAATTATACCAAGTTCCTAAGAGGCTGTATTAAAGAAAAATTGATGCATTTGATATGACAACTTCTGCTTTTGACCCTGAATATTCCTCTTTATCTTTTCCCCCAGCCCCTTAATCTAGGATGCCTTATTCTATGGCACCTATAATTTATACTCTATGTCTATATATCCAACAGTTATACAGGCTCCTCAGTCCTTAAATTACTCAGTGAACTGGGTGCTACACATATATTCTGCTTCCTACACATATGATACAATATCTTTATATCTATCATTAGCCTCTGGTATTGGAAAGAAAATGGAGATAGTATTATATTACCCTGGACTATATACTTTGAAATTATGCCTTTAGCAGTACTTCCAGTACAGAAACTTTATGCATTCTGGTTTTGAAACTATTTTAATAATAATGAGGAAATTAGTTAACTCCATTAAAATTTGGTCTCTTCTTCTTTAAAATGAAGATCATAAAGCATATTCTTAGACCCTAAACATAGGTAATGTGTCTGGATTAGTGATCAATATGAGTGTGGCTAAATGTCTAGATCCATTTTCTGATGCTGTAATAGAATACCACACTTATGGATCACTTATAAACAGTAGAAGTTTATTTGGCTTATAATTTCGGATGCTGGGAAGTCCAAAAGCATGACACTGACATCATGCTGTGTCATGGCAGGCCAAAAGGCAAGCAAGCACTAACAACTCACAGAAAAATCAGACCAAATATATCCTTTTAATCAGGAGCACATTTCCTTGAAAACTAATCCACTCCAGCCATAATGGCCTTAATCCAATCATGAGGGCAGAGCCCTTATCACATTTTAAAGGCCCTACCTCTTAATACTGTTGCAATAAAATTAAATTTCAACGTAAGTTTTAGAGGGGATGTTAAAGCCATAGCAGTAACTATTATTATTGTTACATAAAAAATAACAGCTCTCAGTATGGTGTCAGTAGAATAATCATTATTCATAATTTTTCAACTTAGTGCTTTAGTTTTTCTCCATCTCTTCTCCTACCAAAGTCTGTTATGAAATGTTATTAACTTGAGCTTGGGAAAGGTTATGCATTTTATAATAATCTTGTTAAACTATGTTTATATATGTTGTTTAACAATGAAAAGTTAAATATTGGGGTTTGAAAGTCCCTGAAATGTTGTATTCTCACTTTGGGTTTTGTTTTTTTTCTAACCACACAGTATATTAACCACTACAAACTAAATATGAATTGGATCCTCTAGGCAATTTATACCCAGTATATCAAAAAATGAACTTAATCTTTCTTCCTTTCTTCCTTCTCTCTCCTCCCTTTCTTTCCCTTCCTCCTTTCCTCTTTCTTTCTTTAAATCTCATTCTTTCCACATGCATGTTTTAGTTACTTATCATCTACCACCAAATATTTGGATAACAGTTACAATTCCTTTCCTCATGTTTCTTTAAAACTAGCTAAGAAGACTCATTAAACAAATGAATTACAGATACAATTATTTCAAAATAGAGTTGATGAATACAATGAAAGAAAACTTAGTATTCAACGAGAGTAAATAACATGCAAACAAGACGGAGATCTAACTTAGTCTGGGATGCTGAGGAGAGTCATGGATGCCAACCCTGAGCTGAGACAGGAAGGATGAGATGGGAAAGTTTCTAGGTAGAAGTATCATAATTTTCCTCAGATTTATGCCTCCCTTTCTTTTTTCATCCTATTATCAGTCACCCAGACTTAAAAGCTTCACATATCTGTGATATTTTATTCTCTTTGCCTCCATAACAGTGTTTTCTTGATTCAGCATTTTCTTTCTTCTAGTCCCATGAAAGATTGAATTCCCCATCATCTAATATTAGTTACATCCAGCTGTAGCTTTGTTTTTTTTTTCTTTCACTCAATAAATATTTATTGAGACTTTTCTGCATGCCAGGACTCTGTTAGCACCAGTGTCACAGAAGTAGACAAGATGAGTGTGGCTGTCACAGAGCCTGCACTACCAGAGGGAAAGAGGATTAAGAAGTAGGGATTATATGCTAAACCATGGAAAGGCCATCCTCTTTTTAGACCATTCAAAAGAGACTGCACATGGAAAAATTGTGTAGGTGTAAAGTAATGATGCCAATGAGAGGAGCTGGATTTAATTGTGAAGGGCCTTGCCAGCCATCTTAAATAATATTGACTTTTCCCTTAGAATGTTGAGAGCCACTGAAAGGTTTTAAGCAGGACAGTGAGGTGATCAGCCCTTATCACATTTTAAAGGCCCTACCTCTTAATACTGTTGCAATAAAATTAAATTTCAACATAAGTTTTTTTGAATTTTGTAAGCATCTGAAAACAATGTAAGATGCTGTAATAGTCAGTTGACATTTGGGGACTGAAATGAAGAACAGTGGAATAAGATAGATGGAAAGGAAGTTTGGTAGGAAGATTATGAACTCATATACTTTTTCTTTTCCTTCCACCTGTTCACTCACATTCAGTGTCTTCCCCTTCCATAGTCCAGCTAACTATCTGACACGCTGCTGCTGGATGCACTCCTTCACACTCGCTTCTGATCTGGACTCAAAATTTTAATGGTGTTTCTACTGTTCATGGAATCAAATCTCATGGAATAAAATAAATTCCTCACCCTATTAGTCAGTGCTTACAATAATCTAGCATCATCTCTATTTTATAGCTTTATTTTAGAATTCCTCTTTATGTCCTGACAGTAACTGTACAACATGTTTTGTTTTGGGTTCCCTCCCCTCTTCCTATTTATCTACAAACTTAAATCTGTTCCTCCTTAGGTTCTTGCTCAGATGTCATCTTTCCCAGTAGAACTTCATTTGTTTTCACTGAAAGTAATTTCCCCCTCCTTTAAATCCTGACACTACAGTTCACAGGATAATGACATCTGTCACCTTCCCTGCTAATAAAGCCATTTTGAGAGACAGAGCCACATAGTTTTCTTGTGAGCATGAACTCTGGAGTTAAACTGCCTGCATTCAGATCCTGTCTCTGACACTTCCTAGCTGTGAGACGCTGGGGATATCACTTAAATTTTCTATTCAGTTCTGTAAAATAAATGTCCCTAATTTATAAGTGTTGTGAGGATGAAGTGATTACATGTATGTAAAAATGCCTTGCGTCTAGCATACATTAAGTACTATATAAACATTTAGTATGATCAGACCATTATTTTCATCATTTACATTTACTCTACTAAATTATAACCAGTTTGAGGCTCTAATCCATATCTGATTTTTTTATGGCTTCCAAATTGTTTACTTCCCTGCACAGAGTAAATATCAAAAATTAGAATTAGAATCACAATGATTAGTGAACCCTAATCAGAGTTTTCCTATGCAACTTAGTGAGACCTTCTCTCAAAATTAAAAACATAAAAAAAAAAAGAGCTAGGGATGTAGCTCAAAACCCATGAGTTCAACCCTTGGTACTTCCCCCCACACCAAAAGAATAATTTATTAAAATAATGAGATATAATTATACTATAATTAAAATGGTAACTGTAGAACAAAGAATAAGTATATAACTCTCTTAATAATATTAGCCAATGCTGTTGAATATTCAAAGTACCATACACTGTTTTCTTACCCCACATGATTGCATTTAAACTTAAGTAGTCTCAGGATGAAGTATTATTGTTTTGTTTATTTACAAATGGGACATCTAAGGTACAGCAAGGCAATATTAAGTAATTTGCCAGAGTCACAAAACTAATAAATAATAGAACTAGGACCATCCACATTGCCTTTTGGACATCCAAAGTACAAATTCCTTTTCATTATTTGCTAAACTATTTCTATATAATGCTTTTTATTAAGTTCACTAGGATTTCATTTTCTATGACTTTTTAAATGTATACCTCATCCATGGATGCTACAAAAATTGACCCATTATTCTTTCATTTATTTCTAATTCAGTCTTCCCTTATAGTAACAAGCCCTCAAATTCTTCATCTCTGAGATAAAAGTTTGAAGGTGTATCAAACAGTAGTTCCCAAACAGTTGAGGAGTAATTATTTAATTTAAATTAAAAGAGTATGCAGAATTCTGCATTATAGTTGTTCACCTTAGCTCATTCCTTTGCTCATTCAGAGATAGCTTACTGTATAATGGGAAGTTTTACAAGGACTTTTGCAGTCTCAGGAGTCCACTATTCTAGAGCAATTACTAGTGGAAATTTTTGAGATTTTATGTGTTCTAGATTTTAGATTCCTATCACTCTAGTCTCTAATCTGTATTTTTCTCAGCCATAAAGAAGAACATATATACTCCTCAATGTTTCTCTGTTTTCCTTCTTTTTTGTCAGCTTTGATTCCTTAATAAACAATAGAGCTTGCTTTGCAGAACTCATAATTATTGTTGGAATCTTGTGCTAAGGAAATAGGTCTGAAATGTATGAGCTAAAATAGAATACAAATTTATAGAAACAAGTCTAAAATATATGAGCTAAAACAATATAAATTTATAGAAATTTAACCTGCTTTTTGAAAATAATAAATAAAAGAAGGGGTTTATATCATTTTTAAAAGTTTGCTGCATCTAAACATTTTTCTGATAAATTCTGAAGACAAATCTTGATCTGTATCTTTACCATGCTCAGTGAATTAGAAAATTAAAATATAGTGTGTAAGTGTGGCCCAAGCCATGCATGTCTCTGGTATGAAAAAAGCAAAAGCTTTATGCAGTGGGTGTATTGTCTGTTACGATGGTCTTGATTTTAACAAACTCAGTTCAGGCCAACTGCTTCAACAGAATAATACAAATCTGCATTTTTCAACAGCATTAATCCTTTAGCACTACACAGAGCTCTTTAGGCACAATCAAACCAATTTTTATTGTATAAGATCTTGCTGAAAATCAAATAGCAGCATATGAAAGGTGGTAGAATTCCTTGCAAATATGTTTTAGCTGCCCTTTGCCCCACTACCACTTAGAATGGGCCACTCATTCTTTAATGGTGCTACTAAAACTGTACAGATACCTAACATGGTATGTTACTTTAATGTAAACTCTGGTTTAGATGTCTCTTCCTCTCTTAATTAGCCTTTGTGTCTTATATCAGTGGCACATACCACAATGCCCAAAATGTTTAATTATTACTCATTGAATGAAAATTCTGGAGTAAGGAGTTAGTAAATTAATGGACCCAAATACTATGAAGTAAAAATGAACTGGCTACAGAGACACATGCCTGTAATCCCAGTTACTCAGAAAGCTGAGGCAAGAGGAGTTCAAGCCCCACCTGGCCAACTTGGTGAGCCCTGTCTCAAAATAAAATGAAGATAAGGTCTGGGGATGTAACTCATTGGTAGTGCTTGCCTAGCATTGCAGGAAGCTCTAGTTTTGATCCCCAGGAGTCCAAATGAAGGGAAAAAAGTAAAAATGAAATAAGGGATTATTTGCAGGGGATGCAGTCTGGGGTGATCTTAGGAATCTGAGGGCTATCTCAGAGAGCAGAAAGGTATTGAGGTGGGAATAAGCAAGGCTGTGGTAGAGAATGGGAATGAGAGCTCAACTGGCTTGCCTGTGTTGGGAAGTAAAAAGAGGTTAAGTTTGGACTACTGGAGACATAGAAACAGTTAATAGAAACTTCTCAATGTTGCACATAAATGATTTGTATTTTACTTAAAGGTAAAAAGCAATTTGAAGCAGAGACTGTAGTTCTTCAATCTAGACAATGAATGATTAAGGTAACATTTTTAAAAATTATCCAAATGAGTGTATGCTTATATAAAACCTCACATGTATAAAACATCAGGTTATGAAATACTGACTTTAGTCTGTGGGTCATCAACTGATCCTGAAGTTCTCTTTCTTTATGTTCTCATCCCACAGGTTGTTATTTTGTACTTTCAGCCTAGTACATTTCGCTGTATTCTCCTAAGATGGGTCCGTCTTCTTGGTTTTGCAACTGTTTATGGAACTGTCACTCTCAAACTTCACAGGTATATTTTATTAGTCTTTCATTTCTATGCACAGTTCAGATTGTTTGGTTTTGCATGTAATTGTAGGCTAGGTTGACCACTCAGATGGTTTAATTTAGATAGCAAAGTTATATGTATTTTTTAATTTCAAAGCAATTGTTTTAAAGTCTGGGGAAATCTTTAATGTAACAGAACTCTTTGATGCTTTAGTAAAATGTCCTCAATTTTGGAAAGGGTTAGTTCTGGATAAAAATAACATTAGAATGTTAAATCGTATTTATTAGCTAAAAATAGGAAGGAATACAAAGGCAATACAGCTGAAATGATGATTCTTGTCTGAGTTACCATGGAATCCTGTATAAGAGAATTCAGCTATATGCTTTTTTGACAAAAACTATTGTCCTCCATTCCCAATTTTCATGTTCCAGGGTAATCCAGCTGATCAATTCTATGAGAAAAGTTCAAAAAATACTTTCTTGGCTTTCCTTCTTAACTAGTGTGCTTCAGTGATTATCAACCTAGATGATGAAGAATACTATAAATTTCCTTAGACTTAGTTTCAAAACTAAGTATACTAAAAATGAAGCAGTAAAATACACTACTTGTCCACAAAGGCAAGTGTTGGCTTGAAATTATTGAAGACTCTTTTCTTGCCTCCTGTTTCCAAGTTTAAAGAAACTTATGTCAAAACAGGATAAAAAAGATTCTCCAGCAGGAATAAACTGTAACTCTATAGAGAAAACTCTTTGTATGAATTATCTTTAAACTTTTTGATAACCGTAGTAAACCATTCATGCTAATTTAGTAATAAGTGTTTGTCAGTAAGTCTTCGAATATAGCTCTGAATTAAACAATGGTTTATTTTAGATGTCATAATATGCTTCAGAAATATAACGTTTGTTTTTAAATGTCTACCCTTTCAACCTCTTAAAAAATGTGATAATTATACCACATAAGAATTTATTTCCCCTTTTTCCTTTCCTTTGTTTCTCTCCCTCCCTTCCCTTTCTAATTTTCCTTTTCTCTCTCCTCTCTCCTTCTCTTTTCTTTCCTTCCTTCCTTCCTTCCTTCCTTCCTTCTTTGCCTTTCTTCTTTTCCATACTTAATTACTGAGAATGCTCCCAATTATCCTTTTGGAACAAATGTGAATATTCTTGACTCTCAAGATTTCTGTTATATACATGGTAAATTACAAAGAATATTGGACTGAATTTGAGAAAGTCCAGTTTAAATCTGAATTTGGCCTTATATCTAGGGAATCAAGGCCTTTCTTATTATGGGAATCAAGGCTCGGACAGTCTAAAATGTTCTTTCTGGCTCTCCCTTTACTTATTCCACATTATAACTTGCTTTGCTGCTGTGTCCTTCTGCTCTTCAAGGGCCTTCCAGATTTCCATTCCTTATATGATAGCTGTTTTCAACTGATACTCACCAAAGAAGATGAGAACTCAATGACAGCATATAGTATACTATAACCCTTGTAGAAATTCTGAAAGAATAGGTACACTTCTGTGTTTTGGAAATTAGTCTACTAGTCTAATGCTTAGCCCTACTAGTCTAATGCTTAGTGTCTAGTGGAGTTTTGTACTTTCACTGCTTTATAGTTTTCTTACTTATTTGTCTTTTTCACTAATTTACTTCTCCTTGAGAGTCTTACCACTGAACCTCTAGCACTCAGAAAAAAAAACAGACCGTTACACGAAAGGTATTTAAAACTAGAATGCTTCTTCTCAGCAAGGAAACAATCAACAATGTGAAGAGAGAGCCTACAGAATGGGAGAAAATCTTTACCATGAGCACCTCAGATAGAGCATTAATCTCCAGGATATATAAAAAACTCAAAACACTTAACACCAAAGAACAAATAACCCAATCAATAAATAGGCAAAGGAACTGAGCAGACCCTTCACAGAAGAAATACAAATGGCCAACAAATATTATGAAAAAATGTTCAACATCTCTAGCTATTAGAGAAATGCAAATAAAAAATACACTAAGATTTCTTCTCACTCCAGTCAGAACGGCAATTATCAAGAATACAAGCAACAATAAATGTTGGCAAGGATGCGAGGGAAAAGGTACACACATACACTGCTGGTGGGACTGCAAATTGGTACAACCATTATGGAAAGCAGTATGGAGATTTCTCTGAAGGAATGGAACCACCATTTGACCAAGCTATCCCACTCCTCTATATATATCCAAAGGATTTAAAATAAGCATATTACAGTAACACAGCCACATGAATGTTTATAGCAGCTCAACTCACAATAGCTAAACTATGGAACCAACCTAGGTGCCCTTCAAGAGAGGATTGGATAAAGAAAATGTGGTATATATACACAATGGTTTATTACTCAGCCTCAAAGAGGGATGATATTATGGCATTTGCCAGTAAATGGATGCAGCAGGAGACTATCATGCTAAGCGAAATAAGCCAATCTCAAAGAACCAGTGGCCAAATGTTTTCTCTGATATGCAGATGCCAATTCACAATAAGTGGGGGTAGGGAAGAATAGAGGTACTTTGGATTAGACAGAGGGGAGTGAAAGGAGGGGAGAGGGTATAGGGTTAAGGATTATAGAATGAATCGGACATTATTACCTTCTGTGCTTATATGATTACACCACTGGTGTAACTCTACACCATGTACAACTAGAAGAATGAGAAGTTATACTCCATTTATGTATGATGTGTCAAAATGCATTCTCTTGTCATGTATAACTAATTAGAATAAATTAAAAAAACATTAATGGATGAGTGAATGAATGAAAATGTCAGATGCAGCCTGGCAACTACTTCCCATAGCTCTCACCACACATAATATATTCACATTCTTTGAATTACTGTATGCTACCTCATTGTGTCCCCAAGTATCTGGAACACATAACTCTGAATTATGTGAAGGATATTTGGTTGAACACATTATTAAATAGCACTGAATGATAAAGTGGTAAAATTACTTCCATTCTGATTCTCTTTCCATTCTTTTGATTACTTCCAGGAGAAAGACAGAACTAGTAGGTCTTAATACCTGTCTGATAGGTAATTGATAATCTTCTTTTGGAACAAGGAGCAGACCAGGCTTCAAGCTCAGAGCTTTTCACTGCAATGTGCTTAAAAAAAAAAAAAAAAAAAAAAAGATTCATTATCTTTGTTTTACTCTCTATATTTTTATAGTTATTTTCCATTTACAAAAAGTGTTATTGGTTTTTATTTACGATAACAATATAAAGTTTCCTTTCAAATATTTTAAAGCAGAAATAGAAACTGATTTGAGGAAAATACTAGCTGGTTCACAGATAATCTTAAGGGTAGAATTTGAGAAACTAGTTTACTTCATCATCACTTTTGTTTATTTTAAATCCTAGAACTAAAACTATTTTCTCTCTATGTGACTCTAGAAGTCACAGCAGTGAAAAATTACTCCACTAACGGCTTCAATTGACTGGAAACTATTTCTAACTTAATGAGCTGAATTATTCTTATCCCGTTATGAACCATATGGCTTTACTATTATATTCTGGATTTTATTTTCCATATTGCTTAAATTTAGCTGATTATAATATTGTCTGTCTATAAACTGAACAATCAGCATCCTCCAAAACAAGCAATTTGAAGGAAGGACTGGCTAAACCAGCTTTATATTAGTGCTCCACTTTTCCCATATTATATATTCAGGTTTTTTTTTTTTTTTTTTTTTTTTTTTTTTTTTTTTTTTTTTTTTTTTTTGGTACTGGAGATTGAACTCAGGGGCACTCAACCACTGAGCCACATCCCCAGCCCTATTTTGTGTTTTATGTAGAGACAGGGTCTCACTGAGTTGCTTAGTGCCTTGCCTTTGCTGAGGCTGGCTTTGAACTCGTGATTCTCCTGTCTCAGCCTCCCTGAGTGCTGGGATTACAGGCTTGCGCCACCATGCCCAGCTCAGGTATTTTTTTTTAAATGAATGAATGGGTGGATGGTTCTAGTGAATGGAGCCACAAGGTATTGTCTTGGTTGTTATTCATGAAGAGTCAAGCAACCTGTTACTCTGAATAAG
>PVHX01024879.1:11977-23376 GCA_004024805.1 Geosciurus inauris | reverse complement strand
TTCTCACTTGATTTAATGCTGTAATAGCACTCGCTCTCTCTCTCTCACTCTCTCTCTCTCTTTCTTTTTCTCTCTCTCTCTTTTGTGATACTGGGGATTGAATCTGGTGCTCTACTACTGAGCTACATTTCTAGCTCTCAGACTCCCAAGTTGCTAGGATTACAGGAGTAAGCCACCACACACGATTTAGCTCTTTTATATCATCATTTCTGCTTAATTATGCCACTGGTTTTAACTTCTTATTTAGAAAAATTTCAAAGGTACAGAAATCCCAAAGCTATTAAAAATTCACAAATGCCCTTCATTCAGCTTCCTTAATATTAAACCCCATTTGCTATCTGAATTTCTCCTTCTCTAACTGGATGTATGTGTTTTTTCACCAGACCCTTGAAAGTAAATATCAGTATGTGTGTGGCTTAGGCTTATAACTGCAGTGACTCAGGAGGCCGAGGCAGGGAGATTGCAAGTTCAAGGCCAGCTTTGGCAATTTAGCAATTTAGCAAGACCTTGTCTCCAAACAAAAAATAAAAAGGGCTGGGGATATAGCTCAGAGGTAGAATTCTCTGGGGTTCAATCTTAGTACTGCAAAAAGAAAAAAACTTTTTTTCAGCCTAGCGGTCAGCTCAGGGGTATAGCACTTACCTAGCATGCTGTGTTTGAGTCCCAGTACTGGAAAAAAAAAATTATAGCAAATGAGATCATTTTCTATTCAAGAAGATGATTCTCAACATGAAATTTTAAAATAGTAGATTGTTTTTATACTGGTGATTGAATCCAGGGACACTTAATTTTTGGGATTATAGGTGTGTACCACTATGCCTGACATTAAAATAATAGGTTTTTTTAAAAAATATTTATTTATTTATTTTTAGTTGTAGGCAGACAGAATATCTTTATTTTATTTTTATGTGGTGCTGAGGATCGAACCCAGTGCCTCATGCGTGCTAGGCGAGCACGCTACCACTGCGCCATAACCCCAGCCCCAAAATAATAGTTTTTAATAGTAACATAAAATGAAGAAAATTAGCTGGGCACAGTGGTGCACACCTGTAATCTCAGTGGCTTGGGAGGCTGAGGCAGGATCATGAGTTCAAAGTCAGCCTCAGCAATTTAGTGAGGACTTAAGAAACTCAATGAGACCTTGTCTCTAAATAAAATGTACAAAAGGGCTGAGGATGATGTGGCTTAGTGGTAAAGTGCCCTTGGGTTCAATCTCTGGTGCAAAAAACAAAAGAAAAAGAGAATTAAGAAAATTCAAAAGATATCATTAGTAATTTGATAATGTCCACAATATTTTTCTCTGTATTAATATAGTCATAGTATATGTATTAGTTTGTATTGCAGTATTAAAATATTATAACTTTATTTTAAATATTGCTATCTACTTTCCTAACAACTACTTAAAAACATAAGTGACACAACTATTCTCTTTCTGTTTGGCAAATATGCAATTTCCAAACTTTTCTATAATCAATAATGTTGTGATGCATTTTATTCATATAAGGCATTCGAAACTGAGATTCTTTACATATCTGTTTCTGGAAACGTGACAGAACTTGTCACTGCCCAGCTGTGTTCCTGTCACCTGTTCCTCCAATAAATCACTCTCTCCCTTTCCATGATAATTTCAGACCTTTTCCACTTGAACTTCCACCTTTACAGGAGTGTTAGTCCCTTCATTGTTCTTCATCTCTGAGAATCTGCTCCAAAGACATATTCCTGGTTATCAGACACAGGCATTGTTTTCTCCATCCCCAGGAGATCAGATCCCACCCTATAGGACCTGAATTAGATGTTCAAAAAGACCTCAGCTCTGAGGAATAGAAAGCATTTATATGAGGCCTTTATCCATCTTGTAGATGGCCAGGCCATGTCCAGCCCACAGAATTAGCCTGTCTGTCCCTTGCTCAGGCTTCCTTATCTGCCTGTCCAATGGTAGTTAGGGTCCATCTGTTCAAGCAGGATTCTCATCTGATTCCTGGCCATAGGAGCAGTTGACTTGACTCTGACCAGCCCGACCTCAGGGCCACTGTCTTGGCTGGGGTCTCTCCCTGGCTCACACAGGCTGGCACTGCCCTTGCCTGGGCAGTGTTGGTCGCATCTGTGGATGAAGAACCTTCATCCTCTCCCCTGTGTCAACTCTAAGTCAAAGAGAGCAAATGAGTCGAAAGAGTCAAGGCACCTACCTAGGAGAACGTGTCCTCTTCTGTAGAAGCTGAAGTGAAGGGTCCCAGGGCCAGAAGGCTCTGCAAGCCAGAAGCCTCTCTGCTCTCAAAGGGCCAGGAAAGTCCTAGTGCTGGGGTTTCAGATAGGGAAGCTGGAAGCCTACAAAGACAAGAGTCCCTAAGAAAGTGAGTGTGCAAAGACTGTAGCTATTCAGCAGGGAATTGTGATGGATTCAGAGAGCAGGATGTGGGGAGGGAGAGGCCACCAGGCAAGGGCAGCCACAGCCCTCCTGGTCCTGGCTAGGTGTCACTTGAGGTCTTTACACTATTCTACTCAGAGTATGTGTATGACCTGCCCAAAGCCACCCAGCCAACCACTTGGGGTCTGAGTTTCCTGTTGTGTAGTAAGGCTAGTGAGATCCACAAGCCTGGTGAAGTGGTCCTTGTGCTAAGGAGGTGGCACTGTGGGTGTGATGCACTAGTATGTCAACAACATAGTATCTTTGTAATTAAATTAATTTAAAAATTGAAATAATGAAACTGATGAGTGAAATCACTTAAAAATTTAAGGAATTGTTAGAACAAGTAAAATTTAGTCTTAATCTCTAATGATTATTATTGAAAACAAGCACCAGGAAGAATAGTTATAATCTTTTTTTTTTTTTTTTTTGGTACCAGGGATTGAACTCAGGGGCACTCGCCAACTGAGCCACATCCCCAGCGCTGTTTTGTGTTTTATGTAGAGACAGGGTCTCACTGAGTTGCTTAGCGCCTCGCCCTTGCTGAGGCTGGCTTTGAACTCGCAATTCTCCTGTCTCAGCCTCCCAAAGTGCTGGGATTACAGGCGTGCACCACCATGCCTGGCTGGATAGTTAAAATCTTAACTCAAAGAAAGTTACTAAGCAATTTGTAAGAAAAAGACCTCATTTTTATTTAAAAAATGTGAAGACATAGTAGGATATCATTTGGAAAATATTTAGGGGTTGTAAAACAAATATTAATCATTGTTTTCTCTGTGATTTTAGTCCATTTGAAAAATGTTAATTATTTTCTTTTTGCTTATCTGTGCTTTAAAATTTTTCTACAATAAAATAAGTATAGCTTTTAAAATGAAGGATTAAAGCTGGGGATGTGGCTTAGTGGTAGAGCATTTGCCTAGTATGTGCAAGGTCCTGGGTTCAATCCCCAGCACCCTGTGCCACATCTCTCCACAAAGTTACAAGGCTTTTTTCTTAAAGTATTAAAAATGAACAAGGACAACTGTTCAGCTCATAGAATAAAAGTGTCAACCCCAACTGGAAGTAGACCAGCCTGCAAGGCAGAAGCCTGGCCACCTGTTCATACCAAAGCCAAGACCTTTCCCTTTAGGCCCAGGGGACCCCATCCAGCTGGTGACAGGACCAGTCCAATTCTTATTCCTGTAGCCAGACTCCTCCTTACTACCTTGGCTTTTAAGCAGATACTTGCCTCTGGATGTGGATGGGCCATTTTTTTTTTGGAGGGGTATTGGGGAAATGTATCTAGGAGCCCTCTACCACTGAGCCAATGCCCAGTCCTTATTTATTTTTTATTTTGAAAAAGGGTCTCATAAATTTTTGATCCTCGTGCCTTAGCCTCCTGAGTAGTTGGGATTACAGATGTGTGCCAATATAACCAGCTGTATTTTTTTTAAGCATATAAATGGAAGTTAATCATATTCTACAATGTGTGCATTGTAGAAAAATTATATATTCTGTAAATTAAAAAAATCTTTTGAGTGCTCTCTAAGAAATATAGTGATGAAATGATGAGCACATGATTTACCTGTGTGACAGTGATTTACCTTCTAGGGGAGCCCATGTAGAGGTACAGGTCTCTGCTAAGTGAGAGGAATGTAGGGCCAGGACTGGGGTGAGGTACTGGGCTTGGGTCCAAAATATAAGGGAGTGCCAAAAAAGTCCCTCAATAAATAATTCTTTTTTGGGGGTACCAGAGATTGAACCTGGGGCACTTAATGACTGACCCACATCCACAGCCCTTTTGATTTTTTATTTTGAGACAGAGTCTCACTAAGTTGCTGAGGCTGGCCTTGAATTTACAATCCTCCTGCCTTAGCCTCCCCAGTCATTGGGATCACAGGTGTGAGTTTCCACAACTGACAAGATAAATAATTCTTTAATATAACACACACACACACATACACATACACACACACATACACATATACACACACATATGTATATTTGTGTGTGTGTATATATGTATGTAGACATATTGCAGTGCTGGGGATCAAACTGAGAACCGTGTACATGTAACATCCTGTGTGCAATATTTTTGAAAATCAAAGTTAATGCAAAAACAAAATAAAAACCCTCATGATGAACAAAATATCAAAAATTTAAAGAAAGCATTTAACCCTGTACTTACTTCCAGCAATCAGAACCGCTCATCTTTCCTGTAAAGAGAGAAGGAAGAAGGGCTGTGTGTGTTTGGGGCCCCTCCAGGGGCTGCATGAGTGAGGGTGCACACCTCAAGTTCAGTCAGGTACTGACCAAATAAGAAAGCTATCCTGTAAGTGAGAGTGGTGGTGTATACCTGCAATCTCAGCTACTTGGGAGGCAGCAGGAGGATCGGAAGTTTGAGGCCAGCCTCAGCAATTAAGTGAGACCCTGTCTCAAAATAAATAATTGAAAGAATGAGGACATAGCTCAGTGGTAAAGTACTGTGTAAAGATTCTGGGATTTTCCTTAGAATGAAGCTTGTATGTCTGCTTTCTCCACCTCTTATCTGGGATTTTTTTTGTGGGGGGTCGTGTACTGGGGATTGAACTCAGGGGCACTTGAAGACCACTGAGTCACATCCCCAGACCTATTTTGTATTTTATTTAGAGACAGGGTCTCACCGAGTTGCTTAGCGCCTCGCTGTTGTTGAGGCTAGCTTGGAACTCAGGACCTTCCTACCTTGGCCTCCCAGACCGCTGGGATTACAAGCGTGTGCCACAGTGCTTGGCTCTTAATCGGTTGTAAAAGTCATCTTTCCAACTCACAAGTGAGAATAAAAATGAATTGTGAAAATACAGAAAAATGTTTGACTTCACTAGTAATAAAGAAAATCTCAAAGGAAAACAGTACTAGGATTGCCAGTGCCTTTCACTGGGAAAGGAATAGGGAAACAGGCTGTAAATTATTGCCAGAGGCAGGGTAAATTGTCAGAGTTGTTTTGGAAAGGATTTGGCTGTATGTATTATGAAACTTAACAATTTCAAGCGTTTGCACCGTTAATTCCTTTTCTAGCAATCAAGCCTAAAGAAGGAGTCCAAATATGAAAAAAATCCTCATTTACCAGAAACAGTATTATTCATACTAACTAAAAGTTGGGAATAGTCTGGGAAGAGTTAACACTGATTTTACTTATGACAAGGGCTCTGGCTGGAGGCACAGGATCAGACACACATTCAGGTATGCCAACAATCAGTGAAAGAGAGAAAAAGAAAGTGTCATATGGAGCCATTTGCCTGGGGTCCCACCCAGAGGAAGCTTGTCCTAGGGATCTCTTACTCAAAACCACCTTCCAGTAATGGTTTCAAATTTTTTATTTCCTCTTCTCTTAAACTCCCATCTCCCAGAGATCCTATGTTTTACATAACAGACCCTGAAATTTAAATTTTCAAAACAAAACAGTCACTTCCACCCCTGCTTTTCCACCTAGAAAATTCTTTCTGCTAGCCAGGTGCGCTGGTGTACACCTGTAATCCCAGCAGCTTGAGAGCCTGAGGCAGGAGCATCATGAGTTAAAAGCCAGACTCAGCAATTTAGTAAGGCCCTGAACAACTCAGCTAAGACCCTGTCTCTAAATAAAATATTTTTTAAAAGGCTGGGAGTGTGGCACAGCAGTTAAACACCCTTGGGTTCAATCCTTGGTGGAAGGGAGGGAGGGAAGGAGGGAGGGAAGGAAATTCTTTCCCAAGGCTTCCTCCCCCTTCTGTGAGGCCTCATCTGTACCAGCCCTGGCAATGCTTGGATCCTCTGTCCCAACAACCCCATTTCTCTACTTCAGCTGTGATGCTACTTACAATGTTGTCCTAGAGTGCTTAGTGGCATAGGCTTTGGCCCTGGGTGGGTCTGGGTTTAGACCTGCTTGGCTATGATATTGTTTCATCTTGAGCTGGTAGTGGGTGCAACTTCTCTGAGTCTATGAATCTGCATTGTAACATTCCAGTAAGGATACCTGTCAGGGTTGGGATGAAAATTCCTGCCCCCACCTTTTAAAATTTTATTAGAGACAAGGTATCGCTGAGTTGCTTAGAGCCTCACTAAGTTGCTGAGACTGGGTTTGAACTCGTGATCCTCTGGCCTCTGTCTCCCTAGTCACTGGGATTACAGACACCCACTACCACACCCAGCAATAGGTTTTATTATTTAGAGCAGTTTTAGGTTTATGGAAGAATTGGACAGAGGTAAAGATTTCCCATGTAGGTAGATTCCTCCTACATCCCTCGTCATTAACATCTAGCATTAGGGTGGCACAATGGATGTGTTAATTGACATACGTTATTATCTAAGGGTCATAGTTTATTTCAGCGTTCACTTTTTGTTATCTATGGGTTTTAGCAAATAAATAGTAATATATCCACCATTATTGTATCATACAAAATAGTTTCACTGCCTCCAATTTCCCTGTGCTTCACCTATTAATCCCTTTCTCCCTTCCTTGAATCCTTAGCAAACAAGGATCTTTTTACTTTCTCTGTAGTTTACCTATTCCAGAAAGTCATATAGGTGGAATCAGATAGTTTGCAGACTTTTCAGACTGGCTTTTCAACCTGGAAATATGCAGTTAAGATTCCTCCCTGTCTTTTTCTGGCTTGATAGCTCATTTCTTATCACTGAACAATATTCCACTGTATGGATTACCACCATTTATTTACCTATTTGCCTATTGAAGAACATCTTGTACTCAGCCATAAAGAAGAGTAAAATTATGGCATTTGCTGGTGAATGGATGGAACTGGAGACTATCATGCTAAGTGAAATAAGCCAGTCCCCAAAAAACCGAAGGCTGAATGTTCTTTGTATTTTGTCTTTTTTGATACATGGATACTAACACACAACGGGCGGAGGGTGTGGAAAATAGAAGTTCATTGGATTAGAGAAAGGAGAATGAAGGGTAGGGAGGGGGGTTGGGAATAGGAATGATAGTAGAATGAATTAAACATAACTTTCCTATATGAATGCCTGCCAATGAAATTCCACATCATGTACAACCACAAGAATGGGAAGTTATACTCCATGTATGTATAAAATGTACTCTACTGTCATGTATAACTAAAAATAACAACAACAAAAAAGAGAACATCTTGGATGTTTCCAAATTTTGGCAATTATGAATAGAGTTGCTATATATAAATATCTGTGTGCAGGTTGGTGTGGGCATACGTTTTCATTCAATTTAGTTGAGATTTAGTTTCAATAAATCAGCCTGACTGGTCTGGCTTAGTTGAATGTCATTGTTACATAGGTGTCACATCTGATATGCCTGAGAACACTGCTGAAAACTCATGCAAGATGTTCTTTGGATCTACAAGTTAGGGAAGGAGCAGAGGCAGTGGACTTGGATGGACATGTACTAGAAAAAATCCTACAACTGGCTTATAAAATCCTATCATTTGAGACATACTTAAGTCTGAAATTTGGATATATAGAACACTCTCGTTCCTATAAATTATAGACCTAAAGTGCAGAAAACCTCAAATACACTGAACTTGAGCTAGTCTCTGTGAACTGGAAATGGTGAAACCTAGAATAAACTAGGGTCTGGGTGCAGTTAAGTGGTAGTGTACTTGCTTATTGTAACTGAGGTCCCAGGCTTCATCTCCAGCCCTGCAACATCAAAGCCTAAAAACTAAATCTAAAGTTTAAGTTCAATTTAAAACTTTGGAAAAAAAATTTCTAGAATAACACAAATTGTCAATTTTATAAAGAGTTAGTAGGTAGGAACAGGTAGAAATAAGAGCCACATATATTGGGGATGGGAGGAGGCTGGCTGGCTGAGACATGGAGAGTGAGTACATCCTGGAATCCACAATGAATTACTTGGTGTTATTTCTTAGAACCGAAGTTAATCTGATGTGCAAACTTTGAGATTATTGCACTTATTTGAATATTACTGGTTGGGTAATACCTTTTGCCTTTATGTATTTCTGTTCAAATTAGGAGTATAAAGACTTTAGTCAAAGTGTAAACTAAGCCTCAATTTATTCATTTATAAAAGGTGGAAATTAATTTTATGGTTCATCTCTAAGATGTCCTCTAACTCTAATGTCCTAGCACTTTAAGAACACAACAGAAGGCTGGGGTTGTAGCTCAGTGGTAGAGCGCTTGCCTAGCATGCGTGAGGCACTGGGTTCGATCCTCAGTACCACATATAAATAATAAATGAATAAAAAATAAAGATCCACCAACAACTAAAAAATATTAAAAAAAAAGAACAACAGAAAAACAAAGAGATTCTTAGAATACCGAGAATATTTAGGAAATGGGATATTGTGGTTAAGTGATGATTAGCCTTGATTAGTTGATTCATTTCTGGTTCAAAACTTGCCAGAAATCATAAATCTACCTTTGCCTGGACACATGTAAGTCTAGAGAGCATAAGGGATTTTTTTTTTTTTAGGATTCTTATGATTATGTATTGAGGTTTCAGGAATGAAAATGGATAAGATGGAAGAAATTGAATAGCAATGAATGTGCTGAAGCCAGGTTTTACCTTAGAAAATAACTTTTTTCCTTAACATGAAATATTTTCTATTAACTTATAATTTCTTGGGATGAAGAGTTAAGCTGAGATTTCCCAGTTACAGCTGTGCAGTGCCCCCCAGACATTACTTCTTTTTTTTGGTACCGGAGATAGAACCCAGGGGGCTTAGCCACTGAGCCACATCCCTAAGTCTTTTTTATATTTTCTTTGAGACAGGGTCTCACCAAGTTGCTTAGGACCTCACTAAATTGCTGGTGATCCTCTTGCCTCAGCCTTCAGAGCCTCTGGAATTACAGGCGTGCACCACTGCACCCTGCCCCAGACATTACTTCTGCAGGGATGCAGTAGCTTGTCTTCACAGTTGGTTTCTTCCAAATTCCAGTTTTATTCCCTTTTGATTATCCAGTTCAACCATGAAGATAGTTGACAGAAATTAAAGACCTTCAAAACTCTATTGTGGTAGGGATGTGGCATCGAAGTATCAGAAGCTGCTTGGAATTTTTGCAGATTGAGTGCAAATTTTGCACTTGGAGTGAGAGAACACATGTCAGCTGGTACAGCATTGTTGGATGTTTCCCTGAGTTTGACCTACTTTGGATTCCTGCCTCCCAGTTCTATATTTGCTTTTGACAGTAGTGGCAGCACATTGGTTGTTTGATCTGGCTTGCTTTCTTGGCTTGGTGTCTGGACAGCTGAGGTTCCCCTATGGGAACTTAGTTCTGATTTTGGGGACAGCCGCCTCTCAGTAGTTGCCTACCTCTGCAGTCCTGGGCAGTGCTGGGCATATTTGGGGGAGTCTGCAGGGAATCCCATGGGCCAGGAGGATGTTGAGACACCACAGGTTTTACCCTAGATAGGTGTAAAACCTGTTCCTCTCAGGCATGTCCTCCAGATCTTCAACTTTTTTTTTTTTGGTACTAGGGATTGAAATAGGGATGCTCTACTAGCCCTTTTTATTTTTATTTTGAGACAGGGCCTCACTAAGTTATTGAGGCTGGCTTTGAACTCATAATCCTTCTGCCTCAGCCTCCCAAGCCGCTGGGATTACAGGCACGTGCCACCACACCTGACCAATTTAATTTTATTATTTGGAGCTGAACTCCCTTTAATGTTTGAGTACTTCTGGGGCAAATTGGTGACATAGCTTTATTCTTTGAAAATCAGAAACACGAATCACCAAAGCAATCCATCAAAGATGCACATGCAGGGACCAATAAAAAGGTGACTTCAGGGGCTGGGGATATAGCTCAGTTGGTAGAGTGCCTGCCTCACATGAACAAGGCCCTGAGTTCAATCCCCAGCACCACACACACACACACATAAAATGTGACTTTAGTGAGGCATATTTGGGTAATTTTGAAGATGCATCAAACTATGCATAGCTAATCAAGGACAACATGTTGAGCATATCATAATATCATTAAATATACCATGTTTTGTAATGTGATAGCTATAAATCATTTGTTATATATATTGAAATGCCCATATTTTTACAGACTTTATGGCCACACTGCATTTACTCTTTTGTTTTTTGCTTTTCTCATTTTAAAATAAAACCTGGGAGTCATTCCATATCACTTGTTAGAGATATTACTCATCCTTTTCTATAGGTGCATAGAACTTGATTGTATGGCTGCACCACGGTTTATCAGTCACATTCCTATGTAGGAGCTTTTAGGTTATTTTGAAAATTTTGCATTGAAAAATAGTACTGCCAATGAATAACTGATGCACATGTATTTTGTTTTGCTGGAGACGTATCATCAGGGCAAATTACAGGAAGAGGGACTGATGGACCAAAAGGTTAACACATAGGTAGTTTGCTTAAATATCACTGAGTTTCCTCTCCTCAGGTTTGGACTAATTTTCATTCTCATAGGGAATTCATGAGTGGATGTTTCCCACAGCTTTCCCAACAGTGTTGTCATAGTTGTTCATTTACTAATCTGATGGGTGAGACATGGCATCTTAGTTAAGCTTCATTTGCATTTTTCTTTGTATGAATGAAGTTGTACATATTTTAATATATTTAAGGAACATACAATAATTATTTATTCATCTTTTGCCCATTTTAGGTCCTTTCTTTTCAATTTAAAATAATTTATTTTTTTGGTACTGGGGATTGAACTCAGGGGCATTTGACTACTGAGTCACATCCTCAGCCCTATTTTGTATTTTATTTAGAGACAGGGTCTCACTGAGTTGCTTAGCGCCTCACTTTTTCCTGAGGCTGGCTTTGAACTTGTGATCCTCTTGCCTCAGCTTCCTAAGCTGCTAGGATTACAAGTGTATGCCACCATGCCTGGCTAAAATAATTCTTTATTTTAAAAGAATTTTGGATCTTCATAATTTTATTGCAAGTATTTTCTCCTATTTTGTTAGTTGTCTTTTTTTTTTTTTTTGTACTGGGGATTGAACTCAGGGGCACTCGACCACTGAGCCACATCCCCAGTCCTATTTTATGCTTTATGTAGAGACAGGGTCTCACTGAGTTGCTTA